>JAPFFP010000089.1:875572-902747 GCA_026153255.1 Solanum medicagineum
TATAAAATCATACATTAGAATTACAACCTCAAATCAGCTCTCATTCTATTCCTATACTAAGAAATTAACTTTAACATTTATGATCAATTAAGAATTCTCAACTAAAATCCTATATCATATGAAGGATGACTCCGTCTTAGTTTAAAAAAAATTAGAGTGTTACATTATCTCCCCCTTTGGATCATTCGTCCTCGAATGATGAGTAAGGTGGATATCAAGGCACGAATAGACTCAGAATTCATCTTGATACTCCCATCAGAATTCAATTCATTTGGTACCCAACTCATTTTTATCCATATATAATGTGGATGGACTGAATTATTACTCATTTTATGTTAATTCATTTTCAAGTTGTCCAAATTTTACCCAATCCATTCATTTGCCACTACTACGCATCAGCAATTTTTTAATTAACTCTGTAAAATGATCCTAAATAGTTTTTTGTACATGTGTCCCAAAAAGGGACACAATCAGGGGGGCAGAATCACTCCAATACAATCATGCAAGAATTCCCCAAATTAAAACAATAATAAGTATGGCAACAAATAAATATAAATATTTACTTGAAATGAAGCCTATTTAACACATTCCAATCACTCCAATGCGCTCTCTAATAAAACCCCCATAACATAGAATTTTGAACCACCAAATTCGGGCATAAAATGAACAAGAAATCATATTTTGAAGTGCACAAATGAGTTGACTTCGATTAAAAACTCAATGAAAAAGGCTATTATAGCGACCTTCACAGTCGCGGCCACTGTGACTCGTGATTATGGAGGTCCCAAAAATTCTCCTTAGTGAATCCAACCCAAGGTCCATGAGTACGAAGGTCAAGGCCCAAGGACTCCATGAACACAATCTGTGGCCCACGATCGCGAACATCAAATTCATTGACCTCTGCGAACACGACACCCCAAAGTGTGACTACGAAGAACATAAAGAGGCTGCACCAACTGATGCATTCTAGCTGGTTTTGGCAAATTTCCATAACTCCAATGGAATGATTGAGATTCGATCGAAATCTCGTGCGCACAAACAAACGGTGTTACTTTATTAAATTTGATATTTCAGACTCAATAGCATAGTCAAAAATTTTGAATCAGATTATTTCGATAAAAAATGGGTCCCACTTTCAATGGTCATTTTTAGCTAATTCTATCAAGGGCTTGAAAATGAGACTAGAAGCCTAAAAAAATTAAATGAAAAATTGTTCTGGATCAAACTCGATGTTTTGAAGTGTTGTCAAAATTTTCCTTTGGGCACGATTTACTAGAAAGTTGACCAAAGTCAAACTTAGGCGAAGTTTTAAGGGAAAAGGCATAAATTCCCCCCAAAGTTGTTCCGAAAAGTCATTTACACACTTTAACTATTTAAGTGACCTATTACACACCTATACTACGTCAAAGTGAATTTTTTAACCCTTCCTACCCACACCCCGATATTATGTAGAGAGTGAGATGCACTCTCCCTCTGATAATGCCACGTACTAAATGAATTTCAATCCGATTTATTGAACCAAACCCATTTTGTTTCAACCAACCCATTTTATTTCACCGACCTATTTAATTTCTCCAAGAACATTAAACTCTAATCAGCAAATTTGATCATAAATCTTTGTTGCAGATTTCTTTGACAAATTCAATTGTAAAACCAAGCCCAAAGAACTCTCACATCGACAAATACTCCCAAAATTTCTCCAGATAATTTCTTAGAAAGATCCGATTTTGACCATAAATAGAACAAACAAAATTTCTTCTAAGAACAAACAAATCTAGTGCATAGAGTGGCAAAAACAGGAAGTCGTGGGGTAGCATCAATTATCACCTATAGAGGCTTAACAAGGAAAGGAAGTAACTTGAATACAGAGATGGTTTCTCCAAGTTATCAATGAGGAAACTTTTTCCAGAAGGTCTGCAATAGCACAAATTCAGACACTATTTATTTCTGTCATTGTGTATCCTTTCAATGGTTGTAGCAGCCTAGCAGGAATGAAAGTTGATTGCTCCAATTATTTCTTTTCGTCTTCTAAAAGTGCAAAAACTTATAGTAGAAAGAATGTAATTTTAAATAAGATTATAGAAGAAAGTTGCGACACTGTTTTCTTCCAAGGAACAAAAACAATTTTCAGCTAACTCACAATTGAAAAAGAAAAAATATAATTGTCAATTTTGACCATAAATTGTCACGCCCTGGGTGGGGAAACCAAGACGTGGTAGGCACCTAGAGACTATTGCTAGTCCCCAAGCGAACCACTTGGCATCATCACATTCATTCATTCTACTAATCAGCGGAAGACATAAGGAAGTAAATGGGCACATGTCATTATCTAGTCTCAACAATAATGTAGAAAAAGGCTAGAAAACAACTAATTCACAATCTTGGTAATCAACATTCGACTCTAGTGTATGAAGCCTCTACCACTATTAAGTGGTGCCAATGACAAACCTATGGCTACCTCAAATCAAATAAAAGATAAGCAACTCTAACTCTAAAGCATGATGAAAAATAATGTAATGAATCCTCCAAAGTAGGGGAGGCTCACCAATCTGCTGAACGCTCGAAGATCCTCAACGATTCGCCTGCTGACGACCTCTATCCTGCGTATCTACATCATAATACGACACAATCGAAAAGGGGACGTCAGTACTTGGAATGTACTGGTATGTAAAATAGCTGAGTGAAATCGAAACAGGTAGAACAATAAAGAAACAATATCAACTTAACATAGAAAGCAATTAACATGTCAAATGTCTATCTAAAGCAAGAATAAAGAGGAGACAATTGACCTGTCAACTCAGCAATCATATCAGACTCGCCTCAGAAGGACTCATCTCAACTCATCTCATCATATCTCCACCCAGAGTACTGAAGGTCGAAACTTTATGGGAGTTTCTCTTATCCGACAACAATCACTTATGAGCCAATTGTACAACAAGCCATCGTTGTTGCCACAACCATCTTATACTTGCCAGGTAGGGGACGAATTGAATCCACTGGGGACCCCAACTATCTATTAAAACTCCTCTACTGTTTCAAGGACTATCCAGAGGGACCATAATGAGACGTATGGTTTTAATCCTCACCTACGGTTGGCTACATAGTTTGACGAGTGCGAGCTAGACTAACTCTTACTCTTTCGGTGCTCGATACTCCTCCCATGACTCAATGCTCATAAAATAATCCATCCAGTCAATACATCTCAATTGACTCAGGTCAACTCAGCCTTATAAAGGCTCTCATCATTCAATCAAACCAATCAAACCATCTCAATCAACCTCATGGAGGCTAATCTTTCAATCAGTCTCAGAGAGACTCTAATCATCTCATCAATCAACATCTCAACCAACAACTCAGGGATTTGAATAATCATTAGGGAACAATTGAATGGAGAAATCATCAGAGTTCATTTATGGAAACTCAGGGGATTATCAAGTTCTATCAGCTCATCATCATTCTCACATCTCAATCTCAATCACAATTACAATCACAATCACATTCTCAATCAAGGCTCTAGACTCAATCCTTATCTTCTTTCATGCATTCTTTAAGAAATAATAAGTAGGTTTATGCAATAATTCATGTAAAACATTCAATTCAAGAAAACAAGATTGTGATGACCATCAACATATGAAAATACATGTAAAAATCATAATCTTTTCAAGAAAATAGTCAAGAATCATGCATTTAAACTCAAGAACCTTCAACTCTCATCTAAGACCACTTATGGGGCAAATGAGAGAACAATCTCATGCTTTTGTTTAGCCTTACATACACGGAATGAAGCTCTTCAAATCACCCGTCAAGAATTCTCCTTGAATTCTCCAATCTTACATTCTTCTTTCTTCTCTCTCAAGCCCTAACTTTCAACTGTGGTGAAGAAGGACTTAGAATGGTGTTTTTGATCCCATTTACTCATCAAAACGACCTAAAGGGGTCGTGGGTTAAGTTTAAAATAGATGGAAAAAAGTCTAGAATGCCCCTCAAAAGCTTTAAAATTTTATACTTTGGTGGAACAGGCCGGGATAACAGGTCTGCGATGCGAACCTATTGTGCACTTGTGAATTTTTTAAATGTAATCCCGTCGAAAAATTGAGAAAATATATAAGTGTGGGTCCACGATAGGTCCACATCGCGGAACTGTCACGTATCCTTACTGTTTCTGATCAGTTTTGTGAAAATAAATATTCGACCCGATTGCTCCTAAATCTGGTCGAGACCACTTTCTAACTCATTTTTTCTCGCTGATCGCAAATTTGGTCTCGGATTTTCCATTCGAGTTTGGGAAGATGCGTCACGCGCATGTCTCCGTTCTAGGGTGTATTTTGATAATTTTACCATGTGTTACATTAATAAAAGAAATTTCTAAAAATTTCTTGAATTTAATGAAATTTCCAAAGAAAAACAAACATATAAGACCCAGTTGGATCTGTTTCCATCGTGCCTAACCCCCTCTAAATTCTTTTTTTTTTCATAGAGTTTTCAGGCATAAGAATAAGAAAGCATGCCAAAATTGCTCTGGGAATAGGAGTTTTCTGGTAAACTGTCGATTTTCTGGAGATATAGGGTGGTTGTTCTGTGATTGCGGCTTTTGGGTGGATTCTGGCGAGCTGAGTTGCTTGATAGTTAGTGGTGTTTCCCAGTGATGCCGAATGAGGGGAGAAAGGAAAAGTGAAGGATTTTGGGTTTCCGCCAATGGGTATTCAAGGTGGACGGTGGCGAGGTCGACGGGTAGAAGGGGTGTGGGTTGTTATTCCCCAATTTCTCCAACAACAATTAGGGTTGAAAAATCGGGTTGGGAGGTGTGGGTTCTATTTCTTAGACTTTAAAATGATAATTTTAATTAAAAAAAATTAAAAAATTGATTATATTAGATGCAGGACGCGCTAATAGTAAGTGACAGAAACGCACTTGGGATTTGGGGTAGGAAGGGTTAAAGAAATTTACTTTGGCGTAGTATAAGTGTGTAATAGGTCACTTAAATAGTTAAAGTATGTAAATGACTTTTCAGGACAACTTTTGGGAGGGAGGGGGGGAGAGGAATTTATGCCTTTTTCCAAGTTTTAAAGGTTAAAATGCAAAATGATTTAAACTAGCACTAAAAGCTTCGAAACTCAAGCCAACAATGCTTCTAACATAAATGGCCATTTTAAAATTGATAAAACTACAGAATTCTACTCTAAAGCTGTTTTACCCGAATATTTTTACCAAAGTCCAAGCTATAAAAGCCTCAAAGTATGAAAAAACTGCACAAAATCCAAACGAATGACCAGACAATTGTACTGTCAGTGCCAACAAGTCGTAAGTGACTTCGGGTCACCATGAAAAAGTTCTAGCTAATGAAAAGAAGGCAGTAACACAAAAATGACCGAGAGGACCATTGTAGTCTAGAGAAGAAAATAAGATGGGGGAAAATAACGAATGGGAAAATAATAACAATAAGAGATATAGAATTGAAAAGAGAAAGAGTACTTGCAGAAAATTGTGATCTTTTATATTTGAATAATTATTAGGGATAGTTTATAAATATTGAGGTTTTTTAAAATGGTGTTCGATAGATAATTATACATAAGATAAGTTTCAACATTTTAGCATGCACAAGAAATACCTTCAATATAAAATACTTCCTTCGTCTCAAATTAATTTGAGTTTTTTTAGACTTTTTTCAATGTTCAAAATCTTTGAATTGTTCAAAGTTGAAGGTTCAAGGTGAATGTTTGAAACTTTTTTCAAATTTGTCCTTTTATTTATTGAACTTTTATATTTTTTAGAAGATAAATTACACTATATATTTATGATTTTACAAAGGGCAATAGTGGAAAGTATAGTGTAAATTTTGTCTTTAAATATTTTTTCTTAATATATGCACATTATCTCACAAATTCAATTAAAATAGAACGGAGAGAATATAACCAAATTTCTAAATAAATAAGTTTACTTTTCCAGTAAAAAAAACCTTCATAAATATCTGGAGAAAAAGTAGAAAAGAACAAAATAGATTGAAACATAAAACCTACTGAGATAAAAATTATTAAAAAAAAAACCAGCATAAAATAATGATTTAAAAAGCATAAGCATTACACTATTAGTTGAGGTCCTTGAAATATCCATTATCTGCAGAATTGATGCCACCACCTTCATAATTGTTGTTAGTATCAATAAAGCCCATGTCATTGATCAAATCATCCATTGAACTTGGTAATGAGGTACCATTTTCATTCGTGAACTCCAAGTTTGAGGGAGAATTTTGAGGTTGAGAAGGCTGAATTTGTCGTTTGATATTTTCCTTTCTCTCGTGAAGTTTAGCTATAGTAGCAGTAGACAACCTTAGTAAACCTTGAATTTCTCTAGCAGACAGCTCACTGATATTCTTTCCCTCCACAAGTTGATTGAAGAGGATTTGCATTTCCTTCTCCTCATTCATTTTTTCTATTTTTCTAATTTTTTCTCGTTTCTCATTAACTTTGTTTGAGAGATACTTTTCATGTTTCGTTAACTTTTTAAGCTTTTCACTCTCAAGAAACTTCGAATGTCTCAATAATACCTCTTTAGCCAGATCTGTAGATTTCCAAACAATTGGTTGGATTTCTCCTGGACTAAAGATAATTATCGCGACATCCACGTCACATAAAATAGAAAACTCATTTGCTTTCTTGAATAAACTTGTTACTCTTTTGTCAAGAATGGAGTTTCTATTCATATTCGATACTCAAATATAAAAATCACTCTCTCAAGGAATAGAATACAAAAAACTAAAAGGGTGTGTGGCTTTTATAACACAAATCATTACTAGAGTCTATCCCAAAATTTTAAGCATATTGAGACAGTTTTGGTAAAAATATAAATTAAGTAATTAACACAATCTGATTCCAAGAAAATTATTATACTTTTTCCTAAAAAGTTGAAAATTATTAAAATTCATATTTCACTATTATTTTTTTAATTTAAAAAATGCAAATAATTAACTTGTGGAAGAGACAGTTTTGGTAAAAATATAAATTAACTAATTAACACAATCTGATTCCAAGAAAATTATTATACTTTTTCCTAAAAAGTTGAAAATTGTTAAAATTGATATTTCACTATTATTTTTTGAATTTAAAAAATGCAAATAATTAACTTGTGGAATGATGACATTTAGTAGAAAAATTTTTCTATGAAAGATATGTTCCACTAAACATATTTGTACATTCCTAGAAAATATTTTTACATCATATTTCAATATTTGAATTAATAAATTCTTTTCCAAATATAGGTTGATGACAACTTTTTAAATCAAAGGTTAGAGGTGTTGAACTAATTAAAGAAAGTTATGAAATATGCACCAAGAATTCATAAAAGAAAAATAATTGATTTTTCATAAATAAGAGGTGTCATTATAATTTTATATTTTTTCAAAAAAATAACTTTTAAATTAGGTTAATCAAATGCAAAAAAAATATGTTCTTTCAAAAAATATTATTCATTTTGCCAAATACATACACCTCTAGTATATTACTCCTCCGTCTCATTTTAGTTGTCATGTTGCATTTTTCTAAAGCCAATTTGACTTATTTTTAAAGTTAAATTAGATTAAATTAATTTAATATTTTGAAATAAAAGTTTAGATATTTAAAAACTATAAGAAAATGATTGTAACTTTTCTTATACTAATATAATTTAAAAATATATCTTTAAAATGTTAGTCAAAATTTATATAATTTAACTCTAAAAATATAAACTATGACAAATAAAATGGGACCGAGGGAATATAAATTAGTGCACTAAAATTTTTGATATTGTCATGGGATATCTCAAATCTAGAGGTAGTGAGAAGTCAAGAGTACATATGGTGTCTTAATTATTGATGTATCTTTTCTTAGTTCTTGTGCTATTTAAATAAACATATTTAATCTTCAATTATTTCAAATATACAATTTTTTTACACATAAATATTCACAAATATTTTAGAATCATCAATCGTTCAATCATTTAAATACCCATGTAATTTTTGTTTAAAAAGAGCTCAAATATAATACTTTCTTATATAAGAGGATTAATGATAGCGGTCGAATTAATTATAGATAAAGTAATCATATTCATGCAACTAAAGGACCAAAATTATAAAGCTTTTTGAAATCAAGTCGAACAAAGACAAAGCTTTAACATCAAAAATCCCATATCCCAAAATCTCAAAAAAGCCAAAGAAGAAAGCTCAAGTCGTAATTAATCGACCATCTTTTTCTAAGGTTAATTTTTTCAAACACTTTAGCTAACCGTGATTTTAAAAATTGATGTTTGATTCAATATGAAAATATAGTGATTTATGTGGATAGTTATGTCTTATATATTTTTATTTTTTGTGAGTTGTTTATGGTAACACATTAGCACCGTATTGGATGAATATAGTGATTCATTAGGACAGTTTTGGTTTGTTACAGAGTGATGATTTATTGGGTGTATCAAACAAAGATAATACACCATCAATGAACCATGTTAACGATTCATTAATTTGGGACATAAAATTGACTTGGTGATTCATTGGGTATGTATTAGTTGATTATGCTGATTCATGAAACAATATTTTGGTTGATACTAGTGATGATTCATTGGGACAGTTGTGGGTTTTATACATTTAGGAAAATATAGTGATTCATTGTGTGTAGTATATATCTCGTATCTTTTTTAATATTTGTGGGTTGTTTATAAATTTTTATGGTGATTCACTAATTATGGTGATTCATTGGGACATAAAACTTAGTCAGGTATGAGTTGAATAATGTGATTAATTGAAATTATTTTTTGACTATTATATATTGATGATTCATTGGATGTATCAAACAAAGTTGATACACTTTGCAATGATTCATGTTAATTTGATGATTGATTAAGACAGTAATTCAGTGGGATTCGTTTTCTAATTCATTGAACGTATCAAAGTAAAATGATACACCATGCAGTTGATGATTCATTAGATGAATCAAACAAAATGATACACCATGTAATGAATCATGTTAATTGATTGTTGTTTAATTTTTTTGTTACACTAACAGTTTATCTTTTACTGTATAATGTTTTTTTCTTACATCATTCTTGTTTTTTAGGGTTTGAAATACAAGATCAAACAAATTCCATCTCATCCATTTCTGTTTGGTGTTGTATACATACATGACTTTACAGAACATATAAAAATATCACTAGGAGATTAAGGGACCATGTTATTTAAAGAAACAATCTTTCGCCCTTACCTTGAAATTCCACAGTGTAATTAGCAAAGTCAAATCACAAAATGTGTACTGTTGCTCGAGCTGTACAAAAACAACCCAGATGAATTGCATATTCGACACATCCCGAGTAACATTCTTCGATTTTTCATTAGAGAATTTGCGATTATTACTGAATTGAGATACACTAATAACACGGATGATTTTCAATACAATAATGACACCCCAAGTAGATTAATGTCAAAATATTTCCTTGGTTGCATACTTGGGTGTCAAAAAAGGGCGTTTAGCTCAACGTTTGTGATGGGTGAATGGGAGAACCAAGAGGATGTTGTCCAGATAATCATCTTATACTTTTTATATTGCTTTGTCTTTTCTCAAGTTGACGATACATTAGTGCCGGCTTGTGATTTTAAATTGGTGGGAGATGGCCGGTATGAATAATTTCCATGGGGTCAGGTTGCATTTACCAAACTCAAGACAAGTCTTCACCAAAAATTCACAATAGTCAACAAGATATACCGATTAAGTGGTATGTCATACGCGTTGAATATATGAATTTACATCAAAAGTTATGTCCGATATTGCTGTCAAGAATGGAAATAATAGTCGAAGGATTTTGAACTGGAAAGTGATTGCAAAGAAGCCAAAATATGATAGTTTCCTATTTAGCATGTTTAGTGAGGTAACTTTTCTTACTTTTCGTATACAATATCTTTTTACAACATGTTTAGAGTTGTTCATAGATTGTCTTTGCATTAGATTACTTGAATATTTTAGCATTAGGCTCAGACAGTACATAAGTTTCAATTGAATCAGTATTCATGATTCATAAATATACAGTTGATTCAAAATTCATGATTCATATAAAGCATTCTCCATGATTATATGTGCATTTGAATACATGATACATATAAAGCATTCACCGTGCAGTATTTATATTGTAATGATACACATGGATTACTTGCATCAAAGTATATGCATAGAAACTTTTTGAATTGAAACACATGATTCATAGCACCTTGATGGATCAGGCAACATGATACATTTCACCAACTGAATAATCAATTCTATGCACAAGTCTGTGCATTGTTTATTCAATAATTTATGTATTTTTTTTATTTTTTCAGCATAAGTGCACAATTATTATGTCTACACATGATGAACTTGCTACATTCGACCTGCTTGGAGTTGAATACATACCTGATAGTGAAGCATTACCTTTAGTAGTCAACCTAAAAGCATAGAATCTTCAAAGTTTGAGGAATTCACTTTTGAACCCCTGGAACATTTAATAAGAAAGTCAATACGTGTTGGTGGTATATCTCCTCCACCATCTCCGAAAAGAGTAAGGAATACTAGCAGTAAAAATTCAACTCCAGTACAAGTTGTTCCTGAAAAAGTCTATGATCCTGCAACAAAGAAGTCTGCCCCATTCCAAAGCTAGTGACAAGAACTTTCAAAAAATTGGTTGAAGGTCCTTCCATTCCTTCTGAACATTAGTCTACTCCGAAGGAAAAAAATGGGACAGCCACTGTCAGGAAAATCAAAAGATATTCAAAGAAATATGTAAGTTTTGCTAAACCTTTTTATATATCTATTGGAATATCTGTTTTATCATGAATCATGTAACTAATTTTTTATTTTTTGGATAAAATTAACCAGAAGTTCAGATGCCTAGAAGAAAAAATTGACTCAAATCATAATGCATTATTGAATACAATTTCTCAGGGTGTTCACTCATCTATGAAGGTATGTTCTCTTTTTTAATAATAAATTATACATAGTTCTTAACTTAATTGATAGATCTACATTGTAGACCACGAATCGTGTTGGCACTTCAGCTCATAACCAAGAGAATGAGTGTGGTCAATCCCCTCATGTTGATAAATCTGGTAGGAATGATCACACATCAAAACCACCCAAAGCACCCCCAATTATTGATGTGACCATGACTGATCCCAATATTTTTTATGCTAAGACAGTCTCTGACATAGGTCATGCCATGGAATCTTCTCAAAATAACCAAATGTAGTAGAAGCTTATGAAAATTTATAAGAAACTAAGCCTCCACAACTAAAACAAAGCACACAATGATGCTCACTACGAAAACAACCACAATTTAGACTTTTGAATCACCGAAATTCGAACCTACATTGGAAAAGAAATCATTCTCCAATATTTGCCCAAATTTTCAATCCAAAAATGGCATGGATAACAGTTAAAATGCTAAACTTACCTCAAACAAAGCTTGCAAAATACTTTTCAAGATCACAAATGCGTTTCTCTAAAAAATCTCTGCAATCTAGCCTTTAAGCATTAAAAATGAGCTTAAAATGATCGGTAATCATTTCTTGAATGAAGAAGAAATGGTTAACTGTGACCTGGAAAAAGGAATATAAAGGCCACTTGACTGACCTCTGCGGTCACAATGAACAGTGTCTACATTCGCAGAGTACAGGAAAACTGACGTCTGTGATCGCAGAGGGTCTCTTGCAAATGCGAAGGCCAAGTGGCCTAGCTTCTACGATCGTGGCCAGAGGTTTGTGTCTCCGAAGGCCAAATTAACTAACACCTGATATCAGCTCCAAGTCTAAATTTCATGATGGGATGCTCGGAATTCATTCATAATCGCATGCACACAAGCAAACTATACTACCCGACCAAATTTTCAACGTTTTAGACTTAATAATGCAACTACAATTTTCACACAATGTTGTTACGGTCGAATGTGGGTCCCACTTCCAGGGTCATTTTTAATTAAATTCCATAGAGAGGATCAGAATGAGTTTGGAAGCATTAGAATCAAACGAAAGGTCATTCTAGACCAAAGTCGACGTTTTAGAGCTAACCATATTGTGAGAATTCCCATCTGGCATGTTTTCAAAGAATGTTAACCAAAGTCAAATTTTTTGTCAGTTTTTAAGGCTAAAATGCTAAATATAGTTTAAACTCACACTGAAAGCCTTGGTACTCGAGTCAACCATGTTTCTAGCCTAATTTGGCTAATTTGAAGTTGATGGAACTGTTAAAATTTCATTCTAAGGCCATTCACCTGTATTTTAGACCAAAATTAACTTTTCTAGTTATAAAGGCCTTCAAACAAACACAAAAAAAACTATATAATATCCAAATGAACGACTAGGCGACCGAGCTATCAATGCTAATAGGTCATAAATGACCTAAGGTTGCTATAAGAATATACCAAATGACAAAAACAAAACTTGCAGTACATGAAAAATAATATAGAGGGTCATTACAACATCCACTACTAAAAGAACTTTCATCTGTGAATGTAAAGATAAGGGCATACCTAAAGGATCAAATAGGTTGGGGTACTGCTCCCACATGTCTTTCTCGGTTTCCCAGGTAGCCTCCTCAACTAGTCGATACTTTTACTAGACCTTAACCACATGTATGGCTCTAGAACAAAGTTGTTTGATATCTCTAGCTAAGATGGCTATCAACTTCTCAACAAAGGTCAAGTACTCACCCAACTCAACTAAATTGTACTATAGCTTATGACACTAATCTGGCACATACCGGCGTAGCATAGCGTCAAGACATGAAAAATTGGGTGTATGGATGAAAATGTTGGAGGGAGAGCTAACTCTTATGAAACTTCACCGACCCTCCTCGAAATCTCAAATGGTCCAATTTACTGAGGGCTAAGCTTGCCCTGCCTACCAAACCTCATCACGTCATTCAAGGGTGAAACCTTCAAAAACACTCGGTCACCAATATCCAATCATAAAGGGTGGAATCTATGATCGGCATAACTCTGGTGTTAGCTATGAGCTATTATCAATCTACCTGAATCCCCAAAACCCTGGCTAAGTCTTCTAAATAGAATATCTATATTGTATGGTCTAGGCTCAAAGGACTCCAACCATCCAACATAAGTGTGACAATGCCAACCATATAAGGCCTAAAAGGGGCTATCCGAATACTAAAGTGGAAGCTATTACTGTATACAAACTCCGTTACGGGCAAGAATTGATCCCACTGACCACCAAACTCCAAAACATAAGCTCGAAATCAGGAGTGGCAAATTTTAACTCAACCCGTTCAACCCTCCCAACCCATTGAAGTTTGGGCGAGTTAATAAACCGTCTAATTATTAGCTTAACCTATCTCAACCTGACCTATTTCAATCAATTTAAAATTGGATTGATATGCAACCCAAATCGACTCTGAGAGATCTTGTCAAAATATTTTTAAAATATTTTTTTGATTTGACATGTTTTATATAGTCATAATAAAGAAAAATATAATTTAATGAAGTACTAAAATGATGAAAAAGAACAAATAAAATAAGTAAAACTTAGTAAAAGTTGGGTCGAATTGGGTCTTGACCCGCTCTATAGCTCATTATTCAATCCATTTTGACCTAACCCATTTTGACCCAAGCAGATTTGGATTGGCTTGGGTCTTGACCTGTTTGTTATCTTGACCCATTATAACCACTTGAAATTTGAACCAACCAACCTAATTGCCACCACTACTCAAAACATATCCTCTATGACCTAGATATTATGCTCTGACTGACCATTGATCTGTGGTTGAAACACCGTACCAAGATCAGCCCAGGTGCTCAATTCTCTCTGTAAAGCTTCCTAGAAACTAGAGGTAAACTGAGACCCTCGATTTGATATGATAGAAACTGGTACCTCATGAAGACATACCACCTTATGACTATAAACTTGGGATAGCTGCTTGACATTGAACATGGACTGCATTGGGAGAAAGTAAGTAGACTTGGTCAATCAATGTACGATGACACAAATACTATCACAAAATCCATGGTGATGTGCTCCCATTTCCACTTGAAAATGGGCAAATGCTAAAGCTCTCCACTAGGCTTTTGATGTTCAGTCTTCACCTGCTGACAAGGCAATAGGACATACATTCAGCTATGTCTCACCTTATACTGTAACACCCCACATATCACATGTACAATTTTTATGCAAATGAAACATGATATGGCTTGGTCAAATTAGCGCCAATTTTTAAAAGTTCTTGAATCGCAGATTAGAGGGTGATGTGTACGTCTAATGTTTAAGACGAGTGAGTGTATATACGGTTTAAGTTAAATTGAGGTTGATCACAGCCTTAAATGAAGTGAAAGAAGTGAGGTGCTTGTAGGACTTAGGAAGCTAGCAGATGAGTCATCTACTTGCTTAGCTTAAATTTGCTAGCTAGACGGAGATGAGGCCCGATGTCGAATCTGTACAAGTCCGATAATGAATAAAGTCCAGGCTAAGGGTGTGACTTAAGCCCACATTTTAGCATCGTAAATGGAAAATATTTATAGCGCAAGAAGAATAATAAAAGCACCCAAGTATATTATAACCCACTTGACTAATTGGGCTCAAACTAAGTGAAGAGAAATTAGAAAAATGGGTAGCCAAAGCCCATCAGTTTGCAACCCATTTAGGCCCAAGCGAAAAGGCCAAGCTGCTACATCACCACCTTGATAAAATAAGGATGAAAATCCAAGATAAATTCGGCCAAAATTACCTCTTTTAAAGGGCTTACAAGTAGCTCCTTCAAGTCATTTAACTTAGACAAAAAAAAAATCAACTTTTCAAAGCTTTTTCTCTACACCTTCTTAACTTTGCAAAGCAGCCATAGGGAGACTTTTAGGGTTCTTGGAGAATCCCTGCACTTTGAGGGTAAAAGTAAGTAAGAATACTTATGTGTTTAGTATGATTTTCTTATGAAGAACAAGTGACTAGGCTGGTTATGTTTATGTTGAAATTTTTAGACAACATGTGTTTCAAAGATTGTTGTTTCTTGTTTATTTGGAAACTTTTCTCTTCTTGGTTGGTTAGATTATGAAGTAAGGTTTATGTTTTAATAAGATTAAGTTCTATAATGATGTATCAAGGTCGCTGCACTATTTGTTCTAGTAAACAATCGAGTGTTAGTGTGTTATCCTAAGTGTGGTGTTTATAGAAATTGTGGGTTGATTAATTGAGGACTATTGCCTCACATCCTCCACCTATTTTAGGAACTATTTTGGGAATGTGTTTTATGTATAAATGTGGTGGGAAAAATTTGGTTGAAGTTGATACAGGTTTGGAATAGTTAACGTCGAAATGTAGTGATGTTGTGTGTAATTGTTATGTGTTGTGCTTTGTGGGTTGTTATGAGATTGTTATGGCACTAAAATAGGTTTCACGTGATATATATATTAGAATGTGTATTAGAAAGTACGATTAGAGGCGCAAAGGTTGAAAGAATAAGCTGGGGTTTATAATTATAGGCTTGTTGCTCGTGTGTTATTTTTTTATATGAGATTGGGCTGCCAAGATGTATCTATTGGCTGCTAATGCTAGTTTCATCACCTACTATATTGTAGATAAATATTTGGAGGAAGGGAAGGTTATCTCGAGGTAATAGCGAGGTAGTACAGCGAGGTATGTAAGGCTACTCGATTTTGTATTACTTGGCATGAAATCTAGATTCTTCCTTGGCACATAAAGGCACTTACCAACTCCGACACAACTATTAACCGTGTCTCCACTCTTTCACATGTTCATATGCTCCCATACATAGTCACCTTCAAATCTGCATACATATATGAATACCAAGTTACATGGGTTCTTGTTGCTAAATAAAGTTCACGAGTTGTTTCATCTCATACGCATTTCATTATTTGTGTAACGTACTCTTTTCATTGTCGTATTGTCTTGTATTATTATTTACATGTCACATGCTATATCTACAGTCTACAGCTCTAATATTATGACCACCAAAAGAAACATCTCAAAAGTAGTTGAATGATAAAGTAAAGTATATTGTTTATTGATAGGTGGTAACCCGAGGGGTGGAAGAATCACCTAGCCAGGGTCGATTCCATTATGGGGGGTAGCCCTAGGGGTGAAAGGAAAAGCCTAGCAGGGGTCGATCCCGATATATATTTACCACTAATCAGCTGGTCATTTGTATTACATGTTGTGCACATATTATACAGTAAAGGTAAAGTAATAAAAATAAAGTACATGATCCCACAGTATAACTAAAGGTGGTCTCTTATCCTTACATCTGTGCATAGTTTCATTCGAGTTGTTACTTCATACACAGTATTTCCTACCTTACATATTCAGTACATTATCTCGTACTGACGTCCCTTATGGGGGACCTGCATTTCATGCTGCAGGTACAGGTGCTAGTAGCTCCCCCCAGTAGGAGTATAGGATATCCAGTTGCTATTACCAAGCTCTAGGTTGCTTCGGAGCTTTGTGTATCTATAGCTTATATTTTTTGTATTGTATAGTTAATCGAGACGGGACCTGTCCCGACCCTCTAGAGGCTTTGTATACTAAGTAAATTAAAGTGTGGTCATGTCTCGTACTTTAGACAATGTGGCCTCAATGGCCTAGTCATATGCATTTGTTATTATTGTTTACTTTCTTGAAATCATACTGAATGTTGAAATCCCTTATAATATATATAGAAAGCGCATGGATACAGGTTGGTTCTCCCGAGCCTTATCGGCAACGGGTGTCAATCTGCCTTAATGGGACTTTGGGCGTGAGATATACCATCCCACCAGTAATGTTGTCTCAAATCCCGGACATCTTTTCCATGCTTGGATAATAGAATACCTAGAATCATGGGCCTCTTGAAGAATCAATTGTACCAAACCCCCAACTCTAGGAACACACAAGCGATATCGAATCTGAGAACTCCATTTGGTCCTATGGTAGTCGGGCTACCATTACCCTGTAAAACTTGGTCTACGAGGGCTACCAACAACTCGTCCTCATACTCCCTGGCACGGATCCAATCAAATAAACAAGACTGGGCCCCTCTAGAAGCTAGTATTCGCCTAAAGTTTGAGATACCCAATCTAACCATCCTATTAGCTAAGTACTAGATGTCCAAAGTTAGGGGTCAGTCCATAATGGGAAAGTGGGCAAAACTACCCATGCTCATCACTTTTCAGCTCACGGCATCTACAATAACATCAGCCTTGTCGAGATGGTAAAAGATAGAAAAAACACAATTTGCCAACAACTCAACCCTGTGCATCTATCTAGAATTTAGGTCCTTTTAGCTCATAATATATAAAGGTTGTGATAATTGATGTATACCTCATAGTGAACGCCATATAAGTGGTGCCTCCATATCCTGAGCACGAAAACTTCCACCGCCAACTCTATATCATGGGTGGGGTAGTTGTGCTCATGAACTTTCAACTACTGGGAGGCATAAGCAACAACTCGGCTCCATTATGTCAGGACCACCCTAGGCCAACACTAGAAGCATCAAAATTTACAGTAAAGTCCTCACCCTCAACTAGAAGAGTCACATTAGGAGTAGCAGTAAGCAACTCCTTGAGCCTCAGAAAGTCATCCTCTAGCATGTAACGGTGCAGCAATAGTGTGAACCCCAAAACAAACCACCGGTAGTACCTTTGCCAAACGAATAAAACTCCTAAACTCAGCAATAGACATGGGCCTAGCCGAACTATGAATAACCTCAATCTTAGCCGACTCTACCATAATGCCCTTCCTAGACACTACGTGCCCTAGAATTGTCACGTACTCTAGCAAAAACTAGGACACAGGAAACTTGGCATAAAGTCGATGATCCCTCAAAGTCTGGAGCACGATCGTCAAATATTGTGTGCGATGCTCTCAACTTTATGAGTATACTAAGATATCATCAATGAATATAATCACAAAAAAGTCAGGAAAACGCTTGAATACTTAAGTCATCAGATTCATAAAGGTTGCAGGGGCATTACTCAGCTTAAATGACATAACTAGGAACCCATAGTGGCCATAACTAGTCTTAAAGGCATTCTTAGGGACATTTGTTTCCCTCATCCTCAATTGGTGATAACCAAACTCATATTGATCTTAAAAAACACAAAAGTCCCCTATAGTTGTCAAATAAGTCATTAATGCAAGGCAAGGGGTAATAGTTCTTTAGTGTCACCTTATTCAACTGCTTATAATCAATACATATCTTTAGGGTCTCATCCTTCTTCTTAATAAATAGAATAGAAGCTCCCTAAGGGAAAACACTCAAATTATAAATCCCTAATCTAGAAGATGCTGAAGCTGCATATGGAGCTCTTTAAGCTCTACGGGGCCCATCTGATAAGGAAGGAAAGAAATGGGTTTAGTGATCGACTCCAAATAGCTAAATCAATATCGCTCTCTACGTTAGGCCAGGCAAGTCAGCAGGAAATATATGAGGGAGCTTACAAACCACTAGAAATGAACCAACAGAAGGGGCTCACCTGATACATCACGAACATAAGCCAAGTATGCTAGACATCCAGTAGCTACCAACCTCTAGGCCTGAGTATAAGAGATAATACCAATTACGATGCAGCTAATCAATCCATGCCGCAACACTATGGGTATACCAGGCATGACCAAGGTAATGGTCTTAACATAACAATCCAAAACCGCATGATGAGGACCCAACCAATCCATGCACAGAATAGTATCAAAATCAAGCATGTTTTATAATATCATATCCACTCGAGTATCCTACTCCTGAAAAGTAACCACACACGATTTACACACCTAATTCACTACTAAAGAATCCTCTTTGGGAGTCTAAATATGGAACAGAGCTAGAAAAGGCTCAGGGCTCACCCCTAAATGGGAAGATATGAATATACATAAGAATGGATGGACCTGGGATCAAACAAAGTAACCACTATCTGCTAGCATAGAGTAATTGTACCTATAATGATATCATTCGATGCCTTAGCCCCTGATCTTGCCAAAGCTGCGTAAAAATGGCCCGCACAGCCTTCCCCTTAGGTGTCACCTCTACCATATAACCTTTCACTCCTAGAACTACCTCTGAAACTGTGCTGATCGACCCTAAAACTCTATTGAACACCTCAACGAATTGATCACCCAAATAATCTTGATCTTTACCTCTATCTTTGCTAAAGTTGCTAGTGTCGTGGTTAATTAGGCTACCTATGAAAAAAGATACATTTACCTCTACCAAGGGTAATCTATGGACCAACGATCTTACTCTCCATAATCATAACAACCCTGAGAAGATCGATCAGCTAAATATTGGCCGCTATGACCAGTGGTACTTAGCTCCAAGGCTCTAGATCCCTGAATAGTTGAACGTGAAGACCTAGACTTCCCCAAAACTACCATAACTCTATATCTTGCCTTCAACTTAGCGACATAAGGAGGAACACCCTGACTGAAGGCTACCTAATACTGTCGACTACCCTCTAAAGCCTGAAGTGAAGCCTAAATGAGGTGACTGGGCTAGCCCTACTGGAATATCTGCTGGGATCTATGATACCGCTCCCTGGGCCTATACTGAGTCCCATTATAACTACCCTTATAGCAGGCCCTCTTGTCATTGCCTCCATACATCTCGTGATGAAGTTGCTCGGCAGTACGGGCAAGATTAATAATATTAAGAAAAGGGAGAGTCATTGTAACTAACGATTGAGTCTCAATCCTCAGTTGTGTCCTCAGTCCTCTAACAAAATATTTGATCCTCTCCTTCTTAATGAGTAATATCATAGTGGCATACTTGGAGAGCTAGTGAAATCTAGCCTTATACTCAGTCATAGTCATGGTGCCATGCTCTAACCTTGAGAACTAATCATGGTGCCTATCCTTGAGACATCTAGGAACAAACCTAGCTTAGAATACCTCCAAAAATCTTATCCATGACACCAGAGGAGAACCTATTGGTCTAGTGTCCATATAAGCATGCCATCACTTCCTGGAGGGCCCATCATGTTGATATGCAGTGAAATCTAGCCCTAAGGACCCGAACAACCTCAATGTATATAGTAT
The DNA here is from genome assembly GCA_026153255.1 of Solanum medicagineum. NCBI lineage: Eukaryota > Viridiplantae > Streptophyta > Magnoliopsida > Solanales > Solanaceae > Solanum > Solanum medicagineum. The sequence continues at coordinate 895,587 of JAPFFP010000089.1, forward strand.
CTTAATATAAGACATCAGAAACTCACAGACGTCCTCTCTAACTGCCCCTGAGAACCTCGGCGGAGCTAATCTAAGAATATCTAAGCCTTCTCTAATCCTAAAATGGAATAGCACCTACTTAAACATCTGGCTAGGCAGTAGGATGTATTAGGAATGGGTGCCCATCTAGAACGAGAGCTAGGGAATGCCTATGCTGAACTGGTGGTACTAGAAGAGGCTACTCTTCTGGCACTAGAGCAGCAGGTTGATCCTGTAGTGCTGGTGGAGCTGGGGCTGGTACTGAAGCTTGCTATACACCCTCGAGGGCTACCAATAATGGAGAAATAGCCACCTGGAGTATAGGATTCATAACAGGTGCATTGGAGGCTATGTCAAGCCTGGCCCTGTTGGGTGAGGGAGGATAGAAGTATGTAGGTGCTCCTCTACAGCATTTGGAGACACATCTCTAATTGAGGCTGATGTTGCGCCCCTACCCTTACCCCGTGGTCGACCCCTAGGTCTAGTGTAGGCCCTACCTGCAGCCTCAAGTGCATCAGCATTGCGGGGGCACCACGCCCGTGAGCCATACCCTGCGAAAAATTAAGACAAATGAAATTTCATAAAACCAAAAAAACACACATAGTATAAGATGGTACAATCATGGAACACATTCCTAATCACATCCTATAGACTCCCGACCCGAAGACGAGTTACAGACATCTCCACACCTATTTGTAGCACTCTACTAAACATTAGCTTTGTCTAAGTAAGACTAGTGAACCTGGAACTCTGATACCAACTTGTCACGATCTGATTTCTTGAGTCATGATGGAACATACCATATCCCATCGGCTGGTAAGCATAACACGAAAGTGCTAGTAATGGGTGTAAGGGCAGAAAAGTAACTAGAACTCACAATTTAAGGATACTAACAACAATAATAAGGAAATTAACAACCATAGATAATATATATATATATATATATATATATATATATACAAGAACATAGTTGGTTTTAGAAATCAAAATATGGTTCACAATTACAGATGGAGACTGAAATGATCCAAGAATGCCCGATGCTCACCAAGTCTCCAGAAAAGCCTGCTACTAGATGAAAAGCTCAACCTCGCTGGCTCATGCTCGAACATGCATCATAGAGCGGATACAGACTATAGTATGAGTACCAGATATAAGATAATCAGTAGGCATCATAGGCCGACTGAGTAAGAATAGTAGGACAATAGGGGTATGTATTCGGGGGTAAAATGTAAGCAACCTAAAATATTACTCCAATTGGGACCCCATAGACCTAGAACGTACATCCGTACACATGAATAAGGTAGAAATGGGCACATAAAGTACTGTCAAACTCTGATGGATGATAGTAGAAAACCTGGACCTCTGATCCCTAAAAGTGCAAACGGCCTCTAATAGTGGATGTAGCGCGGACCTCTAACCTCTAACCCAGTGTAGCATGTACTCTAATATGTGATAGTACAAGTGCTCTCTAACTATGGATATAGACTGGACCTCTAATCCCTAAAGATGCAAGTGGCCTCTAACCCGACATAACCCAGACTAATCCCTAAAAGTTCTAATCGTAGATGTCATAATGGAACTAATAGGCAAAACTCTATCTTTCGACTCCATGGTTGGAGGATAGAAAATTGATAATAGGGGAAAAGGGTAGAACCAGGCCTCTAACTGTAAACGGGCTTTCCTAGAACTATCATATAATAGGATGATGTCATGACCCGATTTCTCAGGTCATGATGGTGCCTACCATGATCTACCAATAGGCAAGCCAACTTGTAATTCGAAACTGTAAGTAATGGGTACTTGGGGGAAAACTAACATAACTAAGCAAATAGTAAAAATGAAGAAGGGCAAAACAAGACCATCTAGAAATACATGAGTACAAAAGTACAAGAATCCCTCCCAGAACATGTAGTCACTAGTACATAGCTGCTATATACACAAAATAAGGAGTACAACTCCAAAAAGTGGACCAAAATGTATAAAGGTCTGGCTAGTCTCAAAATATATATATAAAAGATGGCACAATGAGCTGAAGGACATAGAATGATCCAAAAATACCAAGTGCTCATCCTGGTCTCCGATGTGTGCTATTGTAAGCTCTATCTATCTGCACTGGAGACTAGTGCTCGGACTTGCATCACAAAAAGAGATATAGAGTGTTGTATGAGTATCACATAAAAATGTACCTAGTAGGCATCATAGGCCAACTTAGCAAGGAAATTAAAAACAATATGAAGAAGAGGAATCAAACCTAAATAGGAGTCTGATACAAACATCCAAGACAAGACAAGAGCAGCAATTGATATGACCGATACAGCTATAGGATCTACACTAGCTACACTCGGCTAGGATACATGTGTTTAGTTTAAAGTAAAACCCGAGCGGATCCCCATAATCCTGCTGGGTGCATAGAATATCTATACTGGAGTAGTTAAGAGCTAGAGTTCTCCTAGGGTAAAGTACTGTAGGGGCCACCATTTGTGGGATTGGGGCCTCGAACCCAAAGTACATAGGGGCCCTAAATCTTTAAAGTCAGAGCCTAAAAGCCGACACCAAGATAATCATTAATTGATGAAATTGAGGCCTCAAACCCCAATACCAAGGTACTTTTAATATCATATAAAGTGAGGCCTCAAACCCCAATACCAAGGAACTGGTAATCTCATTGAAAGTGAGGTCTCAATCCCTAATACCATAGGAATGATAGTCTTGTAAAGGTGAGGCCTCAAACCCCAAAAGTCTAAGCAATAATAACTCTATAAAAGTGAGGCCTCGAACCCCGGTACTCTTACTTAAATGGCCAAACGTGGTGCCGAAATGACTATTTTCTTCACAGGGGCCTAGTAATCACCAATTCTGCCTTTCCATACTGAACCAAGTTCACAATTTCGTACATAAGGTCTGAGGCCTTACGGCCTAGTAATCACCAATTCTGCCTTTCCATACTGAACCAAGTTCACAATTTCGTACATAAGGTCTGAGGCCTTACTGCCATATAAAATGATTTATTAACTCCACTCAAACTTTGATTGAAATTGAGGCAAGCCGATCATGAGGTCTAGGGTATCAACATACTACAATAATCGAGAAAGCGCAAGGAAATTATGGATAAAGGTGTCCTCAGGTGCATCATTACTCCCTACCTAAGGTGCAGCTACAGACTAGAGTCTTTTATACCCTTCTACAAGGACCATAGCTAGTTAGAGCGACGCGGGGCATCTAAAGCAAGTTATTTATCCTAAACTAATCCCAACATACAACAGTAACTAATAGGGAGGAAATCAATTATAAAAGTAGCAAGGCTACCAAGTATCAACAATGATCACATGCTCACAATTTCCCCAAGTTCCCAAAAGAACCTAAACATACCTTAATTACTAAGGCTCATAACAAGTGTCTGGCGATATCTATCTCGCCGAAACCTCGAGAGGTCTTTCATATCTGCCTTAGACTCTAGACATAGACCTGGTAAAGTTACCCTAGTGCCTAGCCCTCTTATCATTTCCCCCTTGGGCCTCACAATGAAGAAGCTCAATAGTACTAGCGTGATCAACAACATCAAGAAATGAGTTGCCCGCAGAAATAAGTGCTCAGTCCCTAGCCTCAACTGGGCCTCAACTCATGTAAAAAACACCTCACCCTCTCCTTCTCGGTAGGTATAATCATGGCATAATATCAAGAGAGCTGGTGGAATTGGGTCTCATACTCAGCAACTGTCATCTAACCTTGCTTCAGTCGTGTAAATTGATCTCAGAGTCAATCCTTGATGCTCTTAGGATACTGATCGGATAATCTATAATCCTTGGAAAGTGTGTATGTATGTATTAATTATCTCTTGATTTAGAATGCTTTTTACCGGTGGCTAACTTTAGAACTCGCTTAATTCTTACTTACTGGATCAAGTGGGTAATGAATCGGATAAGAGATAATTAACAGGATTCAATGTGATCCCTCTTATCTAATCAACCTCACCGGATTAAGGAATAGTTGTACTGGAACAAAAGGTAAGGGTTAGTAATGAAACACTGTGGCGATGGATCAAATCACGTAATAAAATTTGCCTCTCGCCTGGAATAAAGGGTTAGGTAAATATAACTTACCATTTCTACAAGCTACACACTTGAAAAGGTTACAATTGTCTGGGTATACTGAGTTGGGAATTCATGGGGAACATAATAACCTAGTTACTTCTCTCATTGATTTCACAACACTTGCTCTTGATAACTTGATTCTAGTTTAGGTTTAATTATTGCATTTTACAAACCCCTCCCTTTTTGGAGATAAGTAGATTAATTCAACCAAATTGCTCATAATTACTCCAAGTCTAGACCTTATTCCCAATAAAATGACCCTAACCATAGCTAGGTTCTATAGTTTGGCAATGACCACTCATACCTTTAACGAGAGGTGTAGTTTGGCCGACATCAGCAATGCACCCCACACTTCGTTCAAATCATGTGGAGAAAGGGTACTCAAACTTCCACTAATTCTCCCATACAACCATTACCAAGTAAAGATCACACAAAATAAATCAACTCATTCAACACATATGGGGTGCCTGATGAACACCCCCACACTTAATTCCAAACAACTATCATCTCTAACATTATCTAACACACCAAATTTATAAAATTAGGAAAAATTGGACAACATAACAACCCCATAAATTCACAAAAAACAACCTCAAGGGCCCTAAACATCATGGTCTAAAGGATTTAACATGTATCAACAAAGATTGATCAATTCAATTTCCCATAAACTACCAAACCATGGGAAGACATGAAATGCACAAGGAATTTGGCAAATCATATTCAGTGAACAAGAATTCACACCAATTTTCGCCCAATTTAGGCCTAGGCTTTCACACGAAGTGTTTCTCACACAAATTCACCCCAAATTGCAAGATTAGGCACAAGAATCCAACACTCATAGCGAAAATTAAGTGAAACACAAGGAACCATGCCACAACAAGAAAACCCATACTGACAATGCAAAAACCCACAAAATTTTGAAGCCAATTAGAAGAGAAAACATACCTAGGATACTTGAAGAAGAAAGAAAACCTATGAGTGCACTTGAAGAACGAAAGGGCGTCACAGATTTGTTTGAAATTTGGAAGAATTTGGTGGAAAAAAGGGGAAAATTTGAGAGAGAATGGGAGAAAATAAGGGTGAAATTGTGAATGGATGGTGAAAAATGACGGGGATAGGATTTATATAGGGGGTAAAAATCTTGACCGGGTGGGGTAATCGCCGAAAAATAAACTTTTCCGTGACAGAGCCATGACAAGGACCTATCATGCACTTGCACTTTACCTTTTTTTGCATTTTCCATGAAATTGTTACCTAACCTGGAAATGAGTTGGTACCAGACTGGATAAGCAACTCATTAAAGGCCTAAAATATTTTATTTTTCAAGCGTCGGAACCCAAAAGAATTCTTGATCACCTGCATATACTCTAAAATATGAAAAAAAAAATTCATTTTGACCAAGGAAAATCCAAAGTACCCAATGGACCGACAAAAAATGAAAATGACCTAAATCTACACACAAATGTACCAAGTCGCGACGCGGACTGGTACTTTATGCTAGCTTACAATTTTTTTATGAGATTTTTTTAAATCTTAAACTAAGAATTAAATTGCAAATTAAAAGTACCTCAGCATGAGTTGCCTCTCGTGAAGCACCTAATTTACCGCCTCGACACGACTCAGCATCATGTTATCCTCATCGGCCAAGTCAATGGCCTCTTCCTCACGGTTAATGTCAATACCATAGTAGTGTTTGACTCGTTGTCCATTCACCAGGAACGATTTCTTGGCTTCATCAAGGGGTTCAAATACACCATGCGGCATCATGCACACCACCGTATAAGGTGCACTCCACTTGGACCTCAATTTGCCTTGGAAAAGTTTCAAACGAGAGTTGAAAAGAAATACCTTTTTCTCCGGTTCGAAGGTGCACATGATGATGTGACGATCATGCCATTTTTTGGTCTTTTCTTTGTAGAGCTTGGAATTTTCGTATGCTTGAGCCTGAACTCATCTAGCTCCTCCAATTGTTCCAAGCGCTTGCACCCTCCTGCAAACTGTGGATCAAGATTAAGCTTTTTGATAGCCCAATATGCTTGGTGCTCTAATCGACAGGGAGATAACAAGCCTTTCCATAAACTATTTTCTAAGGAGAAGTGTCAATAGGAGTCTTGTGTACTATCCTATATGCCCACAAAGCTTCATCCAGCTTCAGTGCACAATCCTTCCTCGTGGCATTGACAGTCTTCTGCAAGATTTGCTTTACCTTATGATTGGACACCTCAACCTGTCCGCTTGTCTGTGGGTGATATGTTGTGGCCACTTAATATCTAACCCCATACTTCGCAAGCAAGTTCCTCAAGGTCTGGTTGATGAAATGTGTCCCTCTATCATTTATGATAGCTTGTGGAGTCCCAAACCTCATGAAGATATGCTTTTTCAAGAATTTTCTCACTGTCTTGGAGTTGTTGGTGGATGGAGCTACAGTGTCCACCCATTTGAAAACGTAGTCCACAGCCACAAGTATATACTGGATCCCAAAAGATGGTGCGAATGGTCTCGTGAAGTCCATCCCTCATAAGTCAAAATCTCAACCTCCAGTATGTTGTTAAGAGTTATTTCATGGCTCTTGGATATAGCCCCTGTCTTTTGGTATGCATCGCAATTCCTGAAAAAATCAATAGCATCTTTGAATAGAGTAAGCTAGAAAAAATCATATTGCAATACCTTATGGGAAATTCTCTCTCCTCCATGGTGCCCTCCAAATGGTGAAGCATGATATCATTCAAGCACTTGGAGCGTTGCAACCTCTGGTACACATATCCTCACCATCCTGTATACGCCCTATTTGAAAAGATAAGACTCGTCCCATATATAGGACTTAGCATCATGAGCCAGTCATTTCTTTTGTTGGCTTGTAGTATCTAGTGGGAATACCCCACTCACCAAAGAGTTGACAATATTTGCATACCATGGCAACTCCTCGATCCCCAAAGCCAAGTTATTTATTTAGGGGGCTGTTGATGAAAATTGTTAGGTATCTTTTAAAGGTATTTTGCCCGTTTGAAATGTTACATGTGGCAATTGTTATAGGTAATAGGGTATGTGAATA
>JAPFFP010000089.1:902847-932698 GCA_026153255.1 Solanum medicagineum
TTTTTTTTTTTTTTTGGTGTGGGGGGGGGGGGGGGGGGGGGGGGGGGGGGGGGGGGCTGGGGGAGAGGGTGGTGGTGGGAGGAATAAAAAAATAAAAATTTAGCATATTGTCTTATTAATTTGCTATTATTTTAACATATTTTAAAATCGATAAATTGAACCAATAATGTATAAAATCGAACCGACCGATTCACACCCCTACCCTCAAATGTTAAAAAAAAAAATTTTTTCCCCCCCCAATAAAAAGTTAATTTAATTTTTTGAAAATTTCAAATTTTTTACTTACCTTCCCCCCCCCCCCCCCCACTTTTTTCAATAAAAAATTTATTTACATTATGAATGAGTCACTTTTACCCATATTTTACCCATTTAAAAAATGGGTAAATATGTCCTTTGCCCATTTTCTGTCAATCTTAAATGGGTTGGGTACCAAATTCATTTAAAATGAGTAAATCTAGATAATAGTCAAATAACTTACCCATTTTGCCACTTCTAGTCTTGACAGAAAATGAAAAAGAATGGTAGCAAAAAGATACAACTAGGAAATGCTATATAAAAGTACATGATAAAATTAGATCATTTTGGGTGACAGGTATGGATCATTTCTTTAAAGAGGATTTTTCAAAAGGAGCAAAAATTTGAAATACAATAAGGTAAAAATAGCTATAGTTCGTTAAAATTATGATTCATAGCTATATATTATAGTAAAAAGGTGAGCGAGACCGAGAGACAAAGAGAGAGGCGAGCGAGATCGAGAGAGGGAGGAGAACAACGAGTAAAATCGAGAGAGGGACGAGAACAGCGAGCGAGATCGAGAGAGAGTAGAGAGAGGCAAATTGTATATGTATATCTGTAACTGATATACATATGTATTTGTATATTTAGCAAGCGAGATTGGGAGAGGAAGGAGAGAGGCGAGCGATAGATGATAGAGAGTGAAGAGAGGTGAAATGTGTATGTATATCTGTCGAATTGAGTATGTATATCTATCAAATAATTGCAAAAATACAACTGATATACATATGCATTTGTATATCTGGCAAGAGATTGAAAAGAGAGGGGAGAAGGAGGAAAATAGCAACAAAATCCTAACTATACTTATAAATTGTAGTTTTTTCAAATTATAGTAGTATAATGTAAATATATATTATATGTTTGCCTAGTAACATAATTTACTCTATTTTCAAAAGTTGAGGTAATTGGTTAAATTTTTAGAAAAAAGTAAATATTTTTGAATATTAATAATAAGATTTCATCCTAAAAGCACTTCTAGACTTAAACTCAAGCACAAGTAATTACTATTTTAGTATTAATAGATTTTTTTAAAATTATTAATTAAATATAAGCAATTTTTATAATAAATTTTGAATTTGGTCGAATTAAGTTTCTAATCGAGTTAAGTGAAGTCAAAATTAACTTTTTGATCTCTTCATGTAGCCAAGAGCATGTTACCGTTAATACCGTATCTTTACACTCTTTACTCATTCTTGAACTTATTACGGTTAATCTCGCATCTTTACCGTTTACAATCTTGGCTCATTTTTCAAACCTCGCGTCTTCCTTCATCCTTTCTCCATTCTTTTATATTCCTTTTAACATTTTAAAAAACTTATATAATCATCAAAGAGAACAAAATAACAAATTACCAATACAAATTTAGCATGACACATAAGTAATGAAGTTATGAAATGATTAATAATTATGTAAACTTATGAATATTTACCAGCTAAAAGAATCAAATGCACAAGATTAAATTAATTAAAAACTTACTGTTCTTACTATAGAATATAATTCGTCTTCTTTTTCCCTTCCTTATAAATACCTGAAAAAGCTCTAAATCTTCGCTCATGGAAATTGCTGTGGAGTTTAATAGAATTAACAAGGGAAGGAATTGTTATTCACTTTCTACAATCTTCGACGAAGCACACATGGCGGACAAACAGTTCATCGTTGCTGATTTCTGCGGCGGTGCAATTGGAACTTTCCGGCGAAGAATCGGTTTGAATTACGCCGGCGAAGAATCATACGGTATTCATTTGTGCAATGCAATTTCAGTCTTATTCTTAACATATTAGTAATATTTTTTTTTGGTAATTATTTTTGGTGGAATTGAGTTCGTGTTGACAGTCAATTTTAGTAATATTCATATGCTATAGTGCTAATTTGTGTGGCGATCTCATCCAAAAGCTTAAGTTGTTAGCTTAGTGAGGGGAAGATAATGTTTAATTTCTTAATTATGTTTCTAATGTATAGAATTATGTATTCCATGTTGCGTGATTTAATTTAATTAGTTGATATTGAAGAACTTCTATCATACTATGGTTCGTATGAGGTGACCGAATACACAAATACATTAAAGAAACAAGAACAAAGTTGGATGTTGACCTTGAGCTTTCTTCTGGCTTAATAGAGACCTTGACTGGAGCTTCGAAGAGGGTTAGAGTGGGAGGGTTTGGAGTTGGGATATTTGAAGGATTTGTTGAAAACTTAGGACTTTTGAAGAAGATAGCTTTTTGACAGATTTTGGTGCTTAATACACAGTAATTTTGGTTGTCGTTTGCCTCGTCTGTTAGGAGAGGATAAAGTGCTTATTGTATGTCAAAAGATGAAAAGGGCAGAACTTCATTTCTTAACAAAACTCATCAAGTATGTGCCATGTCTGCCCATGACTTTGACATGGACTGCACCCATCACCTGGGCCTCAGTACAAGTAGGATGTTGCACTACCCAACACCAACTCACGCAAACCACCCTTCATTTTCTATTGCATCACAAATAACTTTTTTCTCGAGGAATTAAGATCTCTTGGCGACTTACAAAAGAATAGAAGAAAATGGCCTTTTTGGACCTCTTATGTGTAAAAGTGAAAATCACTTGTAGCTTGTAAGAAAAACATAAAACGAAAAAAATTGTAAGTGGCCTAAAAAACTGATTGTCCCTTTTTTTCTTCATAGCAAAGAGGTCATAAATTGGAAACTTGATATTACAGTCAGAGTAAAGCATCAAATTAGACTTTACAAAAACAAATCTCCTGGATATTGATGGATGAAAATTGGATGTGAGATTTGCACAGTGGTGTATAGAAAACGAAGTAAAACGTTAGCAGTCAACTGAAACCTTCGAAGTGACTTCAGGAAAGCCCCTTAAAAGGAACTCGTCAGTGGACATTATAGATATGTTCTACCACCATAAAAATCTTTCGGCTTATAGAACTTTGCCTTTATACTACAATGACCATATGGTTACACCAAATAACAGAAAATTTGTTAAAATCTTGTTCTTTTTCAAAAGTTAGACATCTTAGCCTAATCCGTATGCTTGCCAGATCAATGCAAGAAGAAAAAATAATCACTACATAGAGTTTAGGAGCGTCTAATTGTAGAATTGACATCAGAGGTAGTAAGATTAGTCAATATATGAATCACAAATTTCTTGATTTAGAAATCAAGGTGTCAAAGACCAACATAAAAATATCAAAAAAGTAAAACGTTCTTTCAAATACTTCAAATTTAAATCATGTCATTTAGACAGTAAAAATTTTAATGGAGGATTTCCTCATGGAGCAGAGTCTGCTGTCTATCTTCAACTCTTTCTACTTATTAGTTGGCCTTACCTCCCATATATTGACGAACCCGATTGAGCTGATGATGATGTACCCAAAATTTGCTGCTAAGATAGAGACACGTTAGCCTCTGCACTGTTATTCTTGCCAACAAACAATATTTTAGGCTGTCCTGGTTGAGTCATCACTGGAGTAGGCATCATTTTGCCAATTTTCGAAGGCATCCCAGTAGCCATTCCACTTGGCACATTCTAGTGCATGCCTATCCTACTTGGTATCAATTGAGACCTAGGAAGATTTCCTCGACTCAGTACAGGTGCTGTTAGAGTACCTGCACCAATGCATCCTTGGATATTACTCAACAGTTGTTCCGAAGGCACACTAGTACCCATTCCCTTGTCACATTCTGGTGCATGTCCATCCCGCTTTGCATCATTTGAGACCCAAGAAGATTTCCTGAGTCATTCCAGGTGCTGTGAGACTGCCTGCTCCAATGCCTCATTGGATATTACTCAACAGTTGTCCCAAATATATACTAGTATCCATTTCACTCAGCACATTCTGGTGCATGCCTACCCCGCTTTGCATCAGTTGAGACCCAAGAAGATTTCCTCAACTCATTTCAGATGTTGTTTGTCTGCCTGCACCAATGGCTCCTTGGATATTACTCAACAGATGTCCCAAAGGCATACAGGTACTTATTTCACTTGGTACATTATGGTGCATGACTATCCTGCTTTGAAATATTTGAGATTTGAGACCTAAGAAGATTTCCTTGACTCATTACAGAGGGTGTTTGACTGGCTGCACCAATGCCTCCTTGGATATTGCTCAATGGTTTGGACATGTAAGGGTTAGAATTCACGAACATACTGGGAACCATCACAGTTGATGATGCAGGACCAAAAATTTGGGATATTTGATCAGTTCTAGCAAATGAAGCAACCCCGGTGATTGATGTGGAACCCAGTTACCTCGATGTTAATACAACTAGAGCAGCAGATATAGCCGAAGCCACTCTATTCAATATTTTGATATTTGCAGTTGCACCACCAAATGGACCTAAGGACTGTGTCATCACACTAAAAATAGGTATTGTTTCCTTAATATTCTCATTATTTGGAACCATGTCCGTAGAAATAGAAATAGGTGAACCACTTTGCAAGCTTACAGAGACTGGAAAAGTAGGATGAGCGGTAGGAATATGTGGAGGTGCAAGTCCACTAACAGAGGCTACCATGCTCGGCTCCTGAAGAAATACGCAATAAGATCATGACTTCTACAATGGTTCATGCAATTTTTGGAAAGGCTAATACCTCATTCAAATGAAAAGCAAAGCACTTTCTCATTCTTCGGGACCATCTCCTCAGAAATCGAAATAGACGAACCACTTTACAAGCTTGCAGTATCTTGAGAAGTACGATGAGCTAGAGGAATATGTGAAGGTGCAGGTCCACTAACAAAGGTTACCATGGTGGGCTCCTGAAGAAATACATAATAAGGTCATGACATCCACAATGCTTTATGGAGTTTTAGCAAAGCTAATAACTCATTTAAGTGACAAGCAGAAAAGCAAGTTATTGAAATCACCTCATGCTACACTAAAATGGGGTTTAAAGTAGTAAATCCATTAAACTTTAAGAGAGTCAGAAATTAAAGTCTATAACTAAGTTCGATTACTCAAATTATGTACCCATACAATGTAAAAATGCGGCAGCACCTTCAACAACTAGAAAAGAAACCACTGAAACATTGACCTAAAGCTACTAGGATTGCATCTTTATTAAATGCAAATTTCTCTCAATTAAATCAACTCTCTATCATTATATAATCATTAAATAGAAGACCACCAATAAAAGGTAATGTGTTTTTTTAAAACTTATTGCTCTCTTCCAGTAGCAGACAACTATACTAGCAACTTTCAAACTTTTTTTGGGTAGTAAATTAAATCTAGCAGCTTTTTCTTTTATATTACAAATAAGATTCACTAACCACCCATCATTGAAAAGATAGAGATTAAAGAAAATCACCTATGGTAAATTCTTGTGGAATACATGTATATACCCGTGCTAGCAAAACAATAGAAATTGTTGCCAATTACTTGGTGTTTATCACTCGGAACAATGGCTTGACGAACTTCTTTTTACTGCCTATGAACTCCCAAAAAATCCTTCTCTTCGTTTGCTTGCTTTCGCTGATAGAAATATTAAGGAATCAATTATCCTACTTTTTGTTCCCTTAGAACAAATGTAGCTGCAACCAGAATAAGAAGATGGGCTTGGCCCACCCCTTTTAATTCCCCTAATTTTATTTATTTTAATCTTGGATTGAAATTACCAATTAACCTTTCGTTAAAGTTGGATTATTATATTCTCCCACACTTAGAATGACATTCGTCTTTGAATGACTTAAGAATTATACCTGAAGTGACAAATATATGAGGATATCTATCTCGTATGTCCGCCTTCGACTCCCAAGTAGCCTCCTCGGTTGGATAATTACGCCATAACACTTTGACTGAAGTTATTTTCTTCGACCTCAATTGTTGCCCTTACGTATCAAGAATAGATATCGGACATTCCCATACGCTAAATTCTCATCAAGCTCCACATTTTTTAGTTGAATCTTATGGCTATCATCATGAACATATTGCTGAAACATGGAAATGTGAAATATAGGGTGTAATGCGAACAATCTTGAAGCTCTTAATACACCTGTTGGACGTGGTGGGGGACATGGTACTGCCTCTGGTGGTAGTCAGGGTAGGTCTCATCCTGCTAGAGCTTAGATTAGGGCACCTATCGCTCCTCAGTCGGGAGTTGTGGATGGGAGACAACCGTAAATTGTTGCCCCTGAGCAAGTGCAGGAGCAGGTTGTTTAGGAGGCTCCACCAACAGTGCCAATTGTTGCACCTACTGGTGCTTGTGATGAGATTATTGAATGTGTTAGAGGCATTGTTGCCTAATTAGAGTGGGATCCCAGCTCCTCAGGCTATTACTCAAACAAAAGAACAAAATCAATTGAATGTTGTTGCGACTCTGACACCGTATTTAGCCCCTCAACAAGTTGTTCATCCAGTTGCAATGTCAGGGCAACCCAAAGATGACCAGAGTTCTATATGACACCAACTTCTATTGAACCTCTGAAGTTCATTGATGTTGGGATTGAAGGAGACTCGTGGCGTGGGATATACCACTTTCTTATTCTCAAGGTCTCTAGAGGCATGGTGTATTTCCATTCAGAGTGGTAGATAGGCAGGGTTACCACCTATTACTTGGTCAGAGTTTTCAGCAACATTTAAGGATAGGTTTATTCCATTGAGCAAATAAGATTATATGAGATATCAGTTCCATGCTTTGTCTCAGGGCGCTATGATAGTTACAGCGTTTGAGGCCAAGTTCAGTGAATTGTCCAAGTGTGTCCCATTTTAAGTAACAAATCCAAGGGAGAAGGTGAGACGATTTGTGGATGGATTAGAGCAGCGTTATCGTGGTCCTGTGATACAAGATGTACGAAATGGTACATAATTGAATATGGTTCACACTGCTCTTCGTTGTGAGTCCTATTTAGAAATGGAGAAAGTTAAACGAGAAAGCAAAAAGGCACGTAATGCAGGTGGATTTAGTGGTGCCTCATATGGGGGCAAGAGTGGTTTTCATTGTGGGCAGTCTAGGCCTACTCAGTCAAAGTTGGTGGTGCAGTTTTCTTAGAGTGGCTATCCAGCTAAATAGGCTCATCAACAAATGCAGAAGAAAGGTAATAGTTCTTCTCAGTCCGGACAACATCCAAGGTGTTTTAATTATAGTTGGAATCATAGTGGTCGTTGCTTTGTTATTGGTGGTCCTTGATTTACTTGTGGTGAAAGAAGGCATATTACTAAATTTTGTCCTAAGGGAGATTCTGGTAGTAGTCAAGCTACTACACAGGTGCAGAGGAAAGGGAGATTCAGGTTCTAGTTAAGCTACTACGCACGTGTGGAGGAATGTGGTAGGTACTCAGAGTTAGTCAGGTAGGGCTCAACGTCGTGTTCGTGGATATGTTCGACTGGGTGCACATGTTACTCAGGGAGTAGGTGGACCACCGAGATTATTTGCTATGGTCAAATAGGATGTCGAGGCATCTAATGCAGTACTCACAGGTATTATTACTATCAATTCTCTTGAAGCATATGCTTTTATTGACCCTGGTTCTGTGTATTCATATGCATCTCCATCTTTTGCTACATCATTAGAACGAATATTGAGACTCTTGTTGTGCCATATATGGTTATGACTCCAATGAGGGAGGCTTTATCAATGGATAGAATGTATAGAGACTGTGTTATATCTGTGCAAGGCAAGAACACAATAGTTGCTCTACTAGAGATGCCAATATCTAACTTTGATGTGATTATGGGCATGGATTGGTTAGCATCATATCATGCTTTAGTTGATTGTTATGTAAACTTGTACGTTCTAATTTTCCTCGTGAACTATCTTTAGTATGGAAAGGCATGACTTCTCTGACTCAAGGAAAGATAATTTCTTATGTAAAAGCATGTCGAATGATTAATCATAGGTGCTTTGATTTTATTGCTATTGCTCATGATACTCGAGGGGAGGAGGTTACTATCAACAATGTTCCAGTTGTTCGAGAATTTGTTGATGTATTTGTAGAAGACTTACCTAGTGCCTGGGACTCATTTCTGTTCTTCCATATAGTATAGCTTCAGTTGAGTTGAGAGAATTGAAGTTTTAGCTCCAAGAACTACTTGATAAAGGTTTCATCTGGCCTAGCATATCGCCTTGGGGTGCATCAGTGTTATTTGTGAAAAAGAAAGGTGGCACGATGAGAATGCGTATTGACTACAGGTAGCTGAATAAGGCAACAATCAAGAATAAACACCTGCTGCCTCGTATTGATGATTTATTCAATCAGTTTCAAGATGCTACTTTCGCAAAATTGATTTGAGATTAGGTTATCATCAACTGAGGATTAAGATTGAAGATATCTCCAAGATACCCTTTCAGACTAGGTATGGCCACTTTGAATTTTTGTGATGTCTTTTGGACTGACTAATGCGCTCGCAGCATTTACGGACCTCATGCACAAGGTTTTCAAGTCATACTTAGATCATTTTGTGATTCTCTTTATTGATGATATTTTGGTCTACCCTCCAGTTGAGGCCGAGCATGAACATCATGTGAGAGTCATATTGCAGACACTTAGAGAACGAAAGTGTTATGCCAAGTTCTCGAAATGTTAGTTCTGTTCGGGCACAGTTTCCTTTTCAAGACATTTGGTGTCATGAGATGGAATTCAGGTTGACCCAAAGAAGGTAGAAGCAGTCCGAAATTAGCCTCGACTCAATACTCCTACCGAGATACACAGTTTCTTAGGACTAGCTGGATATTATGGATGGTTTAAGGGTTTTTCAAAGATAGCCACTCTATTGACATGTTTAAGTCAGAAAGGTATGGTTTTTCAATGGTTAGATGGATATGAAGAGAGTTTTCAGAAATTAAAGACTGCATTGTCTACGGTTCCTATTTGACCTTACCAACGTCGAAGGGTGGTTCCACCATTTATTGTGATGCGTCTAGAATCGATTTGGGTGTTGTCTTAGTGCAGAATGGTAAAGTGGTGGCATATGTTTCGCGACAACTAAAGATTCATGAGAAGAATTATTTGACACATAACTTAGAAATGATCGAAATCATATTTGCGCTCAAGATTTGGCGTGACCATCTTAATGGTGAGCCTTGTGAAGTCTATACTGATCACAAGAGTTTGTAATACATATTCAAGCAAATAGATTTGAATTTGAGGCAACGACAGTGGTTGGAGCTATTTAAAGATTATGATCTTACTATCTTGTATCATCGTAAAAAGGCAAATGTAGTGGCAGATGCCTTGAGTAGTAAGTCTATCGGTAGCTTGGCTCAGATTACTACTGAAAGGCAACTTATGGCTATAGATATTCGGGTTTTTCCCAATCAGGGAGTTCAAATTGATCATACATTGCTTGGAAGGTTGCTTGCGAGTATGGTGGTGCAATCATCCTTAATTGGAGAAGCCAAGACTTGCCAATATGACAATTCCCAACTTGCTAGACTACGAACTCGAGTGCATAATGGAGCCGTGAAGTCATTCTCTATTAATGGCGAGGGCATTCTACGTCAACATGGTAGATTGTGTATTCCCATGGAGGGTGATGTAAAGCAACTAGTACTTGAAGAGGCTCATAGCTCGCGATACTCTATCTATCGGGGTGCTTCAAATATATATCAAGACTTGTATGGATGGTACTAAGGCTGATATTTTGAACCATTTGACTAGTTTCTTGAATTGTCAACAAGTCAGTGAACATAAAAAACTTGGAGTGATGCAGAACTTGATTTTCCCATAGTGGAAGTGAGAAAGGATTAACATGGATTTTGTTATTGGGTATTTCTCAAATACTTTCAAGAAGCATGACTCAGTTTGGGTGATTATGGACAAACTCACAAAATCTGTCTATTTCATCCCAATTCGAGTTACTCATACCACAAAGCAGTTAGCAAACATTTACCTTGAGAGATAGTTAGACTTCATAGGTGCTTATTTCAATAATATCAAATCAAGGTGCACAATTCACTGTTGAGTATTGGAAGTCTTTTCAGAAGTCGTTGAGATCACAGGTTGAGTTGAATACCGTTTTTCATCTCCAAAATGATGGACGGTGTGAACGGGTTATTTAGATCTTATAAGACACGCTTAGAGCATGTGCGATTGATTTTGGTGGACATTGGGACGATCGATTACCTTTGACAGAGTTTGCTTATAATAATAGCTACCAATCAAGTGTACAGATGGCACTAGTTGAGGATCTATACTGTTGCAAGTGTCAATCACCAATAGGATGGTTTGAACCTGGTGAAGCGGAATTACTAGGTCTAGATTTGGTCCAGCAAGCCTTGGAGAAAGTTGCAGTGATACGACAAAAGCTTTGAACACCACAAAGTAGACAGAAGTTCTATGCGGATAAGAAAGTCTGTGATGTGGAGTTCATGAAGGGCGAAAAGGTATTTTTGAAAGTTTCCCCCATGAAAAGAGTTACGAGATTTGGTTGGAAAGGTAAGCTGAATCCTAGATACATTGGTCCTTATGAGTTCTAGATTAGATTGGGTTGGTGGCACATAGACTTGCTTTACCTTCGAGATTGTCCGCAGTACATCCTATATGTCATATTTCCATGGTTTGGCAATATGTTTGTGATGATAGCCATAAGATTCAGCTAGAAAATGTGGAGCTTGATGAGAATTTAGCGTATGGGGAATGTCCGTATCTATGCTGGATATGTAAGTGCGACAATTGAGGTCGAAGAAGATGACTTCAGTCAAAGTGTTATGGCGCAATCATCCAACCGAAGAGGCTACTTGGGAGTCGGAGGCGGACATACGAGATAGATATCCTCATATTTTTGACACTTTAGGTGTAATTCTTAACTCGTTCGAAGACGAATATCATTTGTTCGAAGACGAATGTCATTCTAAGTGTGGGAGAATATAATAATCCAAATTTAATGAAGGGTTATTTGGTAATTTCAATCCAAGATTTAAAAAATAAATAAAATAAGGAGAATTAAAAGGAGTGGGCCAAGCCCATTTTCTTATTCTGGTTGCAGCCACGTTTGTTCTGAGGGAACAAATTAGGGCAATTGATTCCTTAATATTTCCATGAAACAAGCAAACGAATAGAGGAATTTTTGGGAGTTTTTAGGCAGTAAAAAGAAGTTCGTCGAGCCATTGTTCTGAGTGATAAACACCAGGTAATTGGCAACAAGTTCTGTTATTTTGCTAGCCCAAGTATATACATGTATTCACAAGAATTTACCGTTGGTGATTTTGTTTAATCTCTATCTTTTCAATTATGGGTGGTTAGTGAAATCTTATTTGCAATATAAAAGGAAAAACTGGTAGATTTAATTTACTACCCAAAAAAAGTTTGAAAGTTGCTAGTATGGTTATCTGCTACTCGAAGAGAGCTATAAGGGAAAAAAACACATTACCGTCTACTAGTGGTCTTCCATTTAGTGATTGTATAATGATAGAGTAGTTGATTTAATTGGGAGAAATTTGCATTTAATTAAGATGCAAACCTGGTAAATTTAGGCCACTATTTCAGTGGTTTCTTTCCAAGGTGCTGCTGCATTTTTACATTGTATGAGTACATAATTTGAGTAAGCGAACTAAGTTATAGACTTTAATTTCTGACTCTCTTAAAGTTTAATGGATATCCGTCGAAGGGGTTTTGACTACTTTAAACCCATATTAGTGTAGTATGAGGTGATTTCAATAAATTGCTTTTTTGCTTGTCACTTGAATTAGTTATTAGCTTTACTAAAACTCCATAGATGTCATGATCTTATTATATATTTCTTCAGGAGCCCACCATAGTAACCGCCTTTAGTGGACCTGCACCTCCACATATTCCTCCTTCTTGTCGTACTTCTCAAGATACTGCAAGCTTACAAAGTGGTTCGTCTATTTCAATTTCTGAGGAGATGGTTCCGAATAATGAGAATACTAAGGAAACAATATCTATTTTCTGTGTGATGACACAGTCCTTAGGTCCATTTGGTGGTGCAGCTGCAAATGTCGGAATATTATGGAGTGGCTTCTGCTATATCTGCTGCTCCAGTTGTATTAACATTTGGTCAACTAGGTTCCACATCAATGACTGGGGTTGATTCATTTGTCAGAACTGATCAAATATCCCAAATTTTCGGTCCTGCATCATCAACTGTGATGCCAAACGGGATAGGCATGCACCAGAATGTGCCAAGTGCAATGGGTACTGGGATGCCTTTGGAAATTGATACAATGATGCCTACTCCAGTGATGACTCAACAAGCACAGCCTGAAATATTGCCTGTTGGCAGCAATAACAGTGCAGAGGCTAACATGTCTCTATCTCAGCAGCAAACATTGGCTACATCATCATCAACTCAATCAAGATTCCTCAATATATGGCTGATGTGTTGCATTAGACCATGCTCGATCCAAGGGTTACATGAGCCCGAATAACCATGTGAGGGGTATGTACCTTTCCACCAGGGTGTCCAGGTGTGAATGGCATCAACCATGTGAGAGGTATGTACCTTGCCAGGAGGGTGTCCAGGTGTGAATAGCATCAACCATGTGAGAGGTATGTACCTTGCCACTAGGGTGTCCAGGTGCGAATGTCATCTCCCAACCAAAGTTGGGATTCTAGCTTGGTCTCTTCTACACATATGATATATGATATGAGCATGAGCTACCTAAGCATGTTATACTTACGCATTGATCATACATTCCATATTGTTATACTATGCCTATTGTCTAATGTATACATTTTGAGTATGATGTCTATCTATTGTTGCATTACATCCCACATGCTTAGTACATTCAAACGTACTAACCATACTCTTGCCTATATGATATCGCCATATACGAACCGTTGCTCAAGTTGATCATCCCTTTCCTCTACGTGGCTAGATCGGTTCTACTCAAAGCTAGTTGGTGAGTCCTCCACTTCGAGGACCTCAGTCTATATTGCTATTATGTATCTATTGAGACACTTTCTTATGTTCTATTTTGACTCTGAGGGTGAGCCGGTTACTTTTTTTTGGCCCCCACTCTATCTAGGTATTTAGAGGTGTTTGTTGGACAAGTTATGTATATATGTTATGAGTTTTGACTCTTGTCTCTGGTTTATGATGTTATGCAAGCTTTCCTCTTAGTCCCTTTGCCCCTATTCTTACTCTTTATGTGTTTTATATGCTTCCACGACCAAGGATGTGTAGTGACAAGTTAAGAGGCTTGTTTGGGGTTCCTCCGAGTTCCCTATTCGCCAAGTCACGTCTAGGCCCTAGGCTAGGGTCATGATAGATTTGTTTACCAACCACAAGAATCTCCAATATGTGTTCACACGAAAAGACCTAAACTTGAGGCAAAGGAAATGGTTAGAGCTCCTTAAGGATTATGGCATGAGTGTGCACTATGATCCCGGCAAGGCAAATGTTGTGGTCGATGCTCTAAGTAGAGTGTCCATGGGTAGAATAGCTCATATTGATTATGGTAACAAGGAGGTGGCTAGAGAAGTACACAAGTTAGGTTGGGAGTGAAGTTGGATGAAGTGGAGAATGGTGGTGTGGTGGTTTTTGATGGCTCCAAATCTTCTTTGATTGAAGAGGTCAAGTCAAAACAAGACTTTAACCCCGCCTTGCTAGAATTGACATCTTTACTAAAGGATGGTAAAGTAGAGGTTTTCTACCAAGAGGGAGATGGTGTCCTTAGATACCAAGGTAGACTATGTGTGTCTAATGTTGATGGATTGAGAGATTTGATTTTGAAGGAGGCACATAACACATCCTACTCTATTAAGCCTGATTCCACAAAGAAGTATAGAGACTTGAGGTGGTGTATTGGTGGGGCGATATGAAGAGGGATACTGCCAAGTTTGTAGCTGATTGACATAATTGCCAAAAAATGAAAGCCGAACATCAAAGGCTGGGTGGCCTAACTGAAACGACCCCAAAAAGTACCCGAAAATATACCTCAGAATGCTTGAAATTTTAATTTCCAATTTCAAAAATCCGACTTCATTTTTGTGATCAGGGTGTCAAAATTAGGTGAAAAAGTGTCTAACCTCGATTTGTGAAAAAGAAGGATGGGTCACTAAGAATGTGTATTGACTTGCTGCAACTCAATAGGGTCACTATAAAGAATAGATATCCTCTTTCGAGAATTGATGACTTGTTTGACGAATTGCAAGGGGCTAGCTTCTTCTCTAAGATTGATCTTTAGTCCGGGTACCATCAAGTTAGGGTGAGGGAGTGTGATATGCCCAAGAAGGCCTTCCAGACTAGATATGGACATTATGAGTTTGTTGTGATGTCGTTTGGGTTGACTAATGCACCGGCCAACTTCATGGACCTAATGAATTGGGTCTTCAAACCTTACCTTGATTCCTTTGTTATGGTCTTCATTGATGACATATTGATCTATTCACATAGTAGGGGGAGCATATGGGTCATTTGAGGGTTGTATTACAAAGATTGAGGGAGGAGAAATTATATGCTAAATATGATAGGTGTGAATTTTGGTTGAAGGAGGTTGCATTCCTGGGTCATGTGGTATCGGGGATGGTATTGGATACTAAGAAAACTGATGTGATTAGGAATTAGCTAGACCATTGACCCCGTCGGATATTAGGAACTTTTTAGGCCTTGCGGGTTATTATAGAAGGTTTGTAAATGGGTTCTCCTCCATTGCTTCTCCTATGAACAAATTGACTCAAAAGAAGGTTAGGTTTGAGTGGACCGATGAATGTGAGAGGAGCTTCCAAACATTGAAGGATAGGCTTGTGTCCGCTCCTATATTATCGCTACCGGATGGGCTTGAGGGTCTTGTTGTGTATTATGATGCATCTAGATTAGGTTTGGGTTGTGTGATAATGCAAAATGTTAAGGTCAGAGCCTACGCTTCTAGGCAACTCAAAGTACATGAAAGGAATTACCCTACCCATGATCTAGAATTAGCTGCCATTATGTTTGCATTGAAGATATGGCGTCGTTATTTGTATTGGGTGCATGTGGATGTCTTCACCAATCATAAGAGCCTCCAATATGTCTTTGCACAAAAAGATCTCACCTTGAGACAAAGAAGATGGGTAGAACTTCTTAAGGACTATGACATGAGTATGCATTACCATCCGAGTAAGGCAAATGTTGTGGTGGATGCTTTGAGTCGGGTCTATGGCTAGCCAAGCTCATGTGGATAGTGGTGATAGAAAGATGGCTAGGGAGATGCATACATTGGCTAGATTGGGGATGAGGTTGGAAGATGTGGGTAATGGTGTGGTTGTTGTTGATGGCTCTAAATCTTCCTTGGTTGATGAGATGATAGAAAAATAAGATCTTGACTCTTCCTTGCTTGAATTAAAGGCCTTGGTGAAAGAGAGTAAAATAGATGTTTTCTCCCAAGGGAGAGATGGGGCCCTTAGATACCAAGGTAGGTTGTGTGTGCCATGTGTTGATGGTTTGAGAGAGAGAATTCTTGATAAGGCCCATAACACATCTTATTCTATCCACCCTGGTTCCACCAAAATGTATAGAGACTTGAGGGATATCTAGTGGTGGGGAGGTATATGTATAGAGACTTGAGGGACGTCTATTGGTGGGGAGGTATGAAGAGAGACATTGCCAAATTCGTTTCCGGTGGCCATAGTTGTCAACAAGTCAGAGCTGAATGTCAAAGGTCGGGTAGCCTAACTCAATACATAGAGATTCCCACTTGGAAGTGGGAGGTAATTAATATGGATTTTGTGGTTGGGTTTCCCAGAACTAGAAAAGGTTTTGATTTCATATGGGTGGTGGTTGATAGGATGACAAAGTCGGCTCATTTTCTACTGGTTAAGACCACATATGGGGCTGAAGAGTATGCACAGTTGTACATCCATAAGTTAATGAGGTTGCATGAGATTTCTTTATCCATCATATCGGATCGTGGTTCACAATTCACTTCACACATTTGGCGGTCTTTCCAAAGGGGTCTTGGTACAAGAGCACCTTAGTGGCTTCCACCTCAAACGGATGGCCAAACCAAAAGAACAATTCAAACCCTTGAAGATATGCTTAGGGCATGTGTGTTGGGGTCGAGGGGTAGTTGGGATGACCATCTTTTTTTATTGAATTTGCATACAACAATAGTTACCACTCTAGTATCAGTATGGCTCCCTTTGAGGCTCTTTATGGGAGACATTATAGATCATCAATGGGTTGGTTTGAGGCTGGAGAGGTAGTTTTATTGGGAACGGACCTGGTCATAGGGGCTCCTGAGAAATTTATGATGATTAGGGAGAGGTTGAGGATAGCCCAAAGTCGTCCAAAATCCTATGCCGATGTGAGAAGAAGAGACCTTGAATTCAAAGTGGGTGATTGGGTCTGTTCGAAAGTTTCTCCAATGAAAGGTGTAGTCCGCTTTGGTAAAAAAGGGAAGTTGAGTCCAAGGTATGTTGTTCTTTATGAGGTGATAAAGAGGATTGGTAAGGTAGCTTATGAGTTCAAGTTGCCTAGTGAAATGAATTTGGTTCATCCAGTGTTCCATGTCTCTATGTTGAGAAAATATGCTGGTGATCCTAATGTCATTGTGCCTCTTGATGTTGTAGGTGTTGCTAAGGACAACTTGACTTATGAGGAGGTTTCGGTTCAAATCTTGGATGGGCAAGTGAATAGATTGAGGAACAAAGAGGTGGCATCCCTTAAGGTCCTTTGGAGGAACCAACAAGTCGAAAGTGCTACATGGGAGGACGAAGCGGACATACAAAAGTGGTATCCTCATCTTTTCCCCTCCACTAAAGCCTAATGTACTAATCCTAAGTCTTATATGTGATTTCAAGTCTTACATTTCAGCCCTTATGTCATTCATATGCATTTATGTTTAAGTGGGTAAACTTATGATGATTTCACACTTATGTTGAGTTTTTGAAAATGATGTTTTACATGTTATGTTGCATTCTTGTTGGAGCTGATTTGTTCATGACTACTCTTGCCTTGTACGTCTCTTTTACATTTGGGGACGAATGTTCCCAAGAGGGAGATATTTAAATGACCCCAGAAAGTGCCCAAAAATGTACCTCGGAACGCCCAAAATTTTAATTTCTATATATCTCGTTCATTATTTGAAAATCTGACTTCATATTTGTGATCGGGGGGTCAAACTTAGGTTACAAAGGGTCTAACCTCAATTTAAGAGCGAAATATTATCAATTATAATTTTTTTAAGTGATGAATTCCGGTGGAAGCAACGCGCCAAGGGCGCGCTCATGTGTAATTTCTCCTCCGCGTCCTCTCCATAGCGTGGAGAGGTGTATTTTCCCTAGCAATGTTTTTCTTGTGCGGTCCAATTATTCTAAGTGTTGGGGCCAAGTTTTCCCAAACGTATTTTTATCTACACTTAGCGACATTTCACCCCCATATCATTCTAAACATTTGCCAATGCTTCCCAAAACTCTTACCCATAATTTCACTCAAAAATTCAAGACTCAACCCTCATCCGAAACTAAGGATTCTCTTCAAGCTTTAATCCTCCATTTTCAAAATCCATCAAGAACTTCCCCAAAGAAAAGGTATGTGGTGTTGAGCCATTGGGTCCTTCCACCCATGCTGCCTAAGCCTCCTTTTTACTAATATTACATGATTTAAAGTTGATTTTATATGTAGGTCTTGTACATTAAGAAATTTACTGCACAGTGATTTTAGTTCATGAAAGTGTGGTTATTTTAGCATGTTTTGAGCTCTAAATCTTAGATCTAATGTTGCATTTGATGAGGGGTTTTGATGTGAATGTCTTGGGGGTGTTGCAAGGTATTGATTGATGGTTTTACTACAATTTTTTTTGCATGATTTCATCACCAAATCTCATGGTCTTTTACCCCCATTACACACCCTCAAGGTATTTGATAAAATGTCCGATTATGGTTTCTTGAGGAAATGAAAGTCCAAAGCATGGGATATGATATAAATGATGCAATGATGAAGAAATAAGCTTATGTATATGACTATTCCTATATGCAGTGTTGCACTAGAGCATATGATGAATCCTATATAAAGTGTAGAATCTACCATGCCCAATCCGGGGGGTTTGAGCACCCGATAACCTAGTGAAGGGTTTGTACTTCTCCACCTGGTGATGGGATGGCATCATCACTAACCTAGATGGGGGTTTGTACCCGTCAACCTAGGGAAGGGTTTTTACTTCTCCACCATGGTGATGGAGCGGCATTTTCACCAACCTAGATGAGGGTTAGTACTCATCCACCTAAGTGATGGGGTGGCTACATCACTAACGTACCAAGGGGTTCGTAGTTTGGAAATTTAGTTTGGGGTCTCTTATACACATATGATATCTTATATGAGCATGGGTTACTTAAGCATGTTTTACTTATGCATTGATCATACATGTCATGTTGCAATATCATGCCTATTGTTTATTCTTATGCATGTTGATTATGAAACTTATCTCTTGTTGCATTGCATCCCACATACTTAGTATATTCAAATGTACTAAGCATACTTTTGGCTACATAATTTCACCATATAGGAACCGGTGCTCAAGTTGATCATCCTCCCCCTCCACGTGGCTAGTCATTGCTATTCCAAGCTTGTTGTTGAGTCCTACATTTCGGGGACCTTAGTCTATGATTGTTATTATCTATGTATTGAGACACTTTCTTATGTTCTATTTTGACTATGAGGGTAAGTCGATTACTCTGTCTTGGCCACCGCTCTATCTATGTATTTAGAGGTGTTGTTGAACAAGTTATGTAATTACGATATGAGCTATGACCCCTTGTCTTGATGTAGATGTTTTGGCGAGCTAGCCCCTAGCCCCTTTCCTTTTATGCTTGTTTTATGTCTTATACATGCTTCTGTGACCAATGATGTGTAATAATAAGTTGAGAGGCTTGATTGGGGTTCCTTCGGGTTCCCCATTCGCCGTCTCTTGACTAGGCCCTAGGCTTGGGTCATGACACTAGACCAAGACCTAGAAATTCCTACTTGGAAATGGGAGGAGATTAGCATGGATTTTGTGATTGGTTTGCCAGAATGGGAAGCACCTTGATTCTATTTAGGTTGTTGTTGATCAGATGACAAAGTCAGCTCACTTTTAACGGTTAAAACAATCTATGGTGCGGAAGATTATGCTAAGTTGTATATTCATGAGTTGGTTAGGTTTCATGGGTGCCATTGTCCATCATTTCAGATCATGGTGCTCTATTCACTTCTCACTTTTGGAGTTCCTTCCAAAAGGATCTTTGTCATGACCCAAGCCTAGGGCCTAGACGTGCCATGGCGCAAAAGAAACCCAAAAAGGACCCCAAGCAAGCCTCTTAGAACATCATAAAACATCTTTGGTCGTGGAAGCAATAAGTCAAGCATTGAGAGATAAAAGTGGGGAAAACAGGGCTAAGGGAAAACACTTCTATTTTATAATAATCAAGAGACAAGAGTCAAGCGCATATCATAGACATCAAGAACAATAGAGTTAAGGCTCTTAATATAGATACATATCATGTCCAACAAGCACCTCTAATACATAGATAAGAGCGGTGGCCAAGAAAAAATAACCAGGCTCACCCTCATGTCAAAATAGATAATAAAGAAGAATGTCTCAATACATAACAGGAGCAACATAGACTAAGGTATCGAAGTGGAGGACTCACCAACTAGCTTGAGTAGCACCGAACTAGCCACATGGAGGTGCATAATCAACTTGGGCTTTGGTTCCTACATGGTGATATCATGTAGGCAAGAGTATCGTTAGTACATTTGAATGTACCAAGTATGTAGGATACAATGCAACAAGAGATAGGCATCATAACCAAAATACATAAATATAGGTAAAGGGCATAATATAACAATATGGCATGTATGATCAATGCTTAAGTATAACATCCTTAAGTTACTCATACTCATATAGGATATCATATGTGTAGAAGAGACCAAGCTAGATTTCCAAAGTATGACACATTGGTAGGTTAGTGATGATGTTGCCCCATCACTTAGGTTGTGAATTACTAACCCCTCACTAGGTTGGTGATAATGTCACCCCATCACCAAGGTGGAGAATTAAAAACCCTTCCCTAGGTTTATGACAATGAACCCCCATCTAAGTTAGTGATGATTCTGCCGCATCACTAGGTGAAGAAGTACAAACCCTTCCTTAGGTTGATGAGTACAAACCCCTTTCTAGGTTATCCGAGTTCTTAGTCCCCCGGGATTAGGCATGGTCTAATGCAACACTTTGTGAAGAATTTATTATATACATAAGCTCATTTCATCTTTATATAGTCATTCCTATCATATCTCATGCTTTGGACCTTCAACTCCTCAAGAAATCACATCTGGACATTTTATCAAACACTTAAAGGGTGAGTAATGCTAGTGTAAAAGCATGAAATATAGATATGAAATCATGCAAGAAAATCCATTGTAAAAAACCATCAATCAACACCTTGCAACACCCTCAAGAAGCATACATCAAAACCCCTCCTTAAATCTTGCAATAGATCAAAGATTTATAGCTCAAATCATAGCAAAACAGTCACAACTTTACATAGCTTTTACATAGTGTGCAGTGAATTTCATAATAATAGAGACCCATTTGTAAATCAACTTTAAATCATGCAATTTGAGTAAAAAGAGGCTTGGGTATCATGGGTGAAAGCAACCCATGAAAGAAACCCACATACCTTAGCTTAGAGATGAACTTGGTGAAGATGGGAGATGGGCACTTGAAGCTTGAAGAAGAACCTTGAAGGAGAACCTTAGCTTAGGATGAGGATTTGGAACTTGAATTTGGGAGTTAAAATATGGATAAGTGTTTGAGTCAATTTTAGGAAATGGTTTAGGTAACATGAGGACGAAATTTGGCTAAGTATAGGTAAAAACACGTTTGGGAACCTTGGGCCCAAAAACATAGAAAATTTTTTACGAACTAAAAAAATACGATGAATGGAACATTGTCGCGTCGTGCTAGCATCGCGCAGTGCTCACTGGAAATCGTCACTTGAAAATTTATAATTGCTAATCTTTTGCTCTTAAATCGAGGTTAGACCCTCTTTCACCTAATTTTGACCCCCTAAACAAGAATATGAAGTCAGATTTTCGAAATAACAAACGAATTTTGAATATATGGAAATTAAAATTCCAAGCATTTCGAGGCACATATTTGGGCACTTTTGGGGTCGTTTCAATATCTCCCCCTTGGGAACATTCGTCCTAGAATGTAAGAGAGATGAACAAGATAAGAGTAATCAAGAATAAATCATCCCCAACAAGAATTCAACATAACATTTAAACACCATTGTCAAAACCTCAACATAAGTGTAAAATCATCATAAATTTGTCAACTTAAACATAAATGCATATGAATGACATAGGGGCTGAAATACAAGAATTGAAATCACATAGGGGAATTAGCATTGGTATCTTAGGCTTGAGTGGACTGGAAAATATTAGGATACCTCTTTTGCATGTCCACTTTAGCCTCCCAAGTAGCAATTTCGATTTGTTGGTTCCTCCAAAGGACTTTAACGAATGTCATCTCCTTGTTCCTCAATCTCTTCACTTGCCTATTTACAATCTGAACCGGAACCTCCACATAGGTCAAGTTATCCTCAATAAAACCCACAACATCAAGAGGCACACTAATAGTAGGATCACCAACACATTTCCTCAACATAGAGACATGGAACACCGGATGAACAAAATTCATTTCACCAGGTACCTTTAATTCATAAGCTACCTTGCCAACCCTGTTAAAGACCTTATAAGGACCAACATATCTTGGACTCAACTTACCCTTTTTACTAAAGCAGACCACACCTTTCATTTGGAGAAACTTTCAAATAAATCCAATCACCCACTTTGAATTCAAGGTCTCTCCTTCTCACATCGGCATAAGATTTTTGACGACTTTCAGCCATTTTCAACCTTTCCCTAATCATCCTAACCTTCTAGAGAGCCTCCATAACTAGATCTGATCCCAATAAAGCCACCTCTCTAACATCAAACCAACCAACCGGTGATCTACAACGTCTCCAATAAAGAGCCTCAAAAGGGGCCATACCAATACAAGAGTGGTAGCTATTGTTGTAAGCAAACTCAATCAAAGGGAGCTGGTCATCCCAACTACCCCTTAACTCCAATACACATAACTCTAAGCATATCTTCAAGGGTTTGAATTGTCCTTTCGGTTTGGCCATCTGTTTGAGGGTGGAAGGCCATACTGAGGTGCACTTTGTACCAAGATCCCTTTGAAAAGACCTACAAAAGACCACGACCGATATAATGGAAAAAGGAACCCCCTGTAACCTTACTATCTCATGGATATACAACCTCCCATACTCTTCAGCCCCATATGTGGTCTTAACCGGTAGAATGTGAGCCGATTTCATCATCCTATCAACTACCACTCAAATGGAATTAAAACCTTTTCTACTCTTGGGCAACCCACCAAAATATCCACATTAATCACCTCCCACTTCCAAGTGGGAATTTCTATGTCTTGGGTTAGGCCACCCGACCTTTGATGTTCGTCTTTGACTTGTTGACAACTATGGCAACTGAAAATGAATTTAGCAATGTCCATCTTCATGCCTCCCCACCAATACACATCCCTCAAGTCTCTATACATTTTGGTGGAGCCGGGGTGAATAATAAGAGGAATTATGGGCCTCATCAAGGATCTTCTCCCTCAAACCATCAACAAAAGGCACACACAACCTACCTTGGTACCTAAGGATACCATCTCCCCCTTGGGAGAAAACCTCTACTTTGCCCTCTCTCACCAAGGCCTTCAATTCAAGCAAGGAGGAGTCAAGATCTTGTTTTGCTATGACTTCATCAACCTAGGAAGATTTGGAACCATCAACAACAACACCACTATTATCCACTTCTTTCAACCTAACCCCCAATCTAGCAAATCTATGCACCTCCCTAGCCATTTCCTTATCACCACCATCAATATGAGCTAGGCTACCCATGGACACCCGACTCAAAGCATCCGCCACAACATTTGCCTTACCCAAATGATAATGCACACTCATGTCATAATCTTTGAGAAGTTCTAGCCACCTTCTTTGTCTCAAGTTGAGATCCTTTTGAGTGAAGACATATTGGAGGCTCTTATGCTTGGTGAAGACATCAACATGCACCCCATACAAATAATAATGCCAAATCTTTAATGCAAACACCACGGCGGCCAATTCAAGATCATGGGTAAGGTAATTCCTCTCATGCACTTTGAGTTGCCTAGAGGCATAGGCTATGACCTTACAGTTTTGCGTCAACCCACAACCCAAATCAACTCTAGATGCATCACAATACACAAAAAAACCCTCAAGCCCATCTGGTAGTAACAATATAGGAGCGGAAACAAGCCTATCCTTCAATGTTTGGAAGTTTCTCACACATTTATCGGTCCACACAAACCTAACCTTCTTTTGAGTCAATTCGGTCATAGGGGAAGCAATGGAGGAGAACCCATTCACAAATCTTCTATAGTAACCCGCAAGGCCCAAGAAGCTCCTAATATCCGACAAGGTCAAGTGTCTGGGCCAATTTCTAATCACATAGGTTTTCTTAGGATCCATTTTTATACCATCCCCCGACACCACATGACCCAAGAATGCAACCTCCTTCGACCAAAACTCACATTCTTCATATTTAGCATACAATTTCTCCTCCCTCAATCTTTGCAGCATAACCCTCAAATGACCCATATGCTCCTCCCTACTATGTGAATAGATCAAAATATCATCAATGAAGACAACAACAAGGGAATCAAGGTAAGGTTTGAAGACCCTACACATTAGGTCCATGAAGATGGTCGGTGCATTAGTCAACCCAAAAGACATCACAACAAACTCATAATACCTATATCTTGTTTGGAAGGCCGTCTTAGGAATGTGACATTCCCTTATCCTCACTTGATGATACCTGGACCGAAGATCATTCTTAGAGAAGAAGCTGGCCCCTTGCAATTGGTCAAAAAATTCATCGATCCTTGGAAGAGGATATCTATTCTTGACAAGACCCTATTGAGTTAACGGTAGTCAATACACATTCTAAGTGATCCATCCTTCTTTTTCACAAACAACACCGGGGCACCCCAAAGAGAATGACTATGTCTAATAAATCCCTTCTCCCGAAAACCTTTCAATTGTTGTTTTAATTCTTTCAACTCCATCTGGGCCATACGGTAAGGGGGAATGGAGATAGGTTGAGTATCGAGAAACAAATCTATGCCAAAATCTATCTCCCTTTCGGGAGGAATACCGGGAATGTCATTTGGGAAGACATCAAGAAACTCATTTTCAATCGAAGGGACTTTGGACTCCACATCTTTAACCCTCACACGGTGATACAAACACCCCTTAGAAATCAGCTTATGGGCTTTAATGCATGAAATGAATCTACCCTTGACCACCACATCTTGACTTTCCCAGTCAAGGACGGGTTCATTAGGGAATTGAAACTTGACCCTACGGGTTCTACAATCAATTGAAGCATAGTATGCATGCAACCAATCATCCCTAGAATGACATAAAAATCAACCATGTCTAATTCAACAAGATCACAAGGCAACAACTTATGCAAAATGCAAATAGGAAAACTTCTATAAACTTTCCTACTAATAATAGAGGCAACAATAGGAGTAGACACTTCATATGACTCATGCAACAACTCGGGGAAAACATCGGACTTTTAGCAACAAAAAGGGTAACAAAGGAAAGAGTGACACCCGGATCAATCAAAGCATAAATATCAACGTCAAAGATTTTTAACATACAGCTAACAACATCGGGGACCTCACTAATACCTTGCCTCCCATGTAAAGCATAAAATCGATTGTGCCTTGGGCACCACCTTTAGGACCACCTCTCCCCAATAGGACCACATTAGCACCCCAGACATTGCCACGGTTTCTTGGACAATCTACCTTCTTGTGCCCAAGCTCCCCACAACCAAAGCATGTATTAGAATCTTTCAGATATGGGCCTTTATGACCCTTCCCACATGTACGACACACATCAATGGGAGCCACAACAACAACACCTTGAGGCGTAGTGAGGTCACTGGAAAACCCCCTATTAGTAGCATGATGAGACACTTGGCCTTGATGGAATCCGCCACCCCTTTGGAACTTACCCCCATGACGGGCCCTCTTGGCCTTATGCCCTTCTCTTCCTCAATATCTCCTCCTCCATTTGCTCGGCGTAGGTCATCAACTAAGACAAGTCCATGTCACTAATTAGCATGGCAGACTGGCATTCTTCACTTACCAAGTCGGAGACCCCCATCACAAACTTGTTCATCCTAAATCTAGGATCAGCCACCAAATAAGGAAGATACTTCGAAAGTTGATTAAACTTGAGGATATACTCCCTCACACTCATAACACCTTGTTTCAAGTTCATAAACTCCACCAACTAAGCTTTCCTAAGCTCAAGAGGGAAAAACCGACTAAGTAAGGCCAATTTGAACTCCTCCCAAAGCACCACATTACCAATCCCCTTCTCACCCTTCCATTGGCCATACCATTTTTAAGGTACCCCTTTTAGTTGGTACGCCGCCAACTCTGCCTTTTCATTCGGCCTAACACCTATCATATTCAAGATTTTATAGACCTCATCAATGGACTTTTATGGATCTTCATCCACCTTTGTCCCATAGAAAAGCGAAGGATTCATCCTCATGAAGTCTCTTACCCTAGCTCCTAGGGTAGTAGCATGAGGCGCTTGGGCCCCTTGGTTGGTCACCACTTGGGCAAGCATATTGAGAGCATCCTGGAGCTCACCATTGGTAGGTTGCTCCTTGGGAGTTTAAGCCCGTCTTCCTCTAGTGTTTGGCATGATCTAGCATAGCAAAGGACAATCGTTAGGGGAAAAAACTAACCACAACTCTATAGCACAACTTAAAGCATGAAGAAGGGAAACATTTCCTAAATGTCTCATAGCCTCCTATTCATAGCCATGGCATGCTTTACAACCATGAACAGGACTCTAATCGACGTGGTGTGTTGGACTCCGAGGATCTATCAACCTAGTACACTGATACCAAGTATTTCATGACCCAAGCCTAGCGCCTAGACGTTACACGCCGCAAGGGAAACCCAAAGAGGACCCCAAGCAAGCCTCTTAGAACATTATTACACATCCTTGGTCGTGGAAGCAATAAGTCAAGCATCAAGAGATAAAAGTGGGAAAAACACTTCCATATCATCATAATCAAGAGACAAGAGTCAAGCGCATATCATAGACATCAAGAACAATAGAGTCAAAGCTATTAACATAGATACATAACATGTCCAACAAACACCTCTAATACATAGATAAGAACGGGGGCCAAGATAAAGTAATCAGGCTCACCCTCATAGTCAAAATAAACAATAAAGAAGAATTTCACAATACATAATAGGAGCAACATAGACTAAGCTCCCCAAAGTGGAGGACTCACCAACTAGCTTGTGTAGCACCGAACTAGCACGTAAAGGTGGATGATCAACTTGGGCTCTGGTTCCTACATGGTGATATCATGTAGGAAAGAGTATGTGTTAGTATGTTTGAATGTACTAAGTATGTAGGATGCAATTCAACAAAAGATTGGCATCATAATAAAAATGCATAACAATAGGCAATAGGCGTAATATAACAATATGGCATGTATGATCAATACTTAAGTAAAATATGCTTAAGTAAATCATACTCACATAGGATATCATATGTGTAGAAGAGACCAAGCTAGATTTTCAAAGTACAGCCCTTTGGTAGGTTAGTGATGATGTTGCCCCATCACTTAAGTGGTAAAGTACTAACCCCTCACTAGGCTAGTGATAATACCACCCCATCACCAAGGTGGAGAAGTACAAAACCTTCCCTAGGTTCCTGAGTACAAACCCCTATCTAGGTTAGTGATGATGCCGCCCCATCACTAAGTAGAGAAGTACAAACCCTTCTATATGTTGATGAGTACAAAACCCCATCAAGGTTATCCGGGTTCTTAGTCCCCCTGGATTAGGCATGGTCTAATGCAACACTTGATATAGAATTTATCATATACATAAGCTTATTTCATCATCATATAGTCATTCATATCATATCTCATGCTTTGGACCTTCAACTCCTCAAGAAACCACATCTGGACATTTTATCAAACACTTAGAGGGTGTGTAATGCTAGTATAAAACCATGAACTATAGAGATGAAATCATGCAAGAAAATCCATTGTAAAACCATCAATCAACACCTTGCAACACCCTCAAGCAGATACATCAAAACCCCTCCTCAAATCTTACAATAGATCAAAGATTTATAGCTCAAACATAGCAAGACAGTCACAACTTTACATAGTTTTAACATCATGTGCAGTGAATTTCATAATAATCAAGACCCACTTATAAACCAAATTTAAATCATGCAATTTGAGTAAAAGGAGGCTTAGGTATCATGGGTGAAAGCAACCCATGAAAGAAACCCACATACGTTAGCTTAGAGATGAACTTGGTGAAGATAAGAGATGGAGACTTGAAGCTTGAAGAAGAACCTTGAAGGAGAACCTTAGCTTGAGATGAGGATTAGGACTTGAATTTGGGAGTGAAATTATGGCTTAGTGCTTGAGTGAGTTTTGGGAAATATTTTGGGTAATATGAGAGTGAAATTTGGCTAACTATAGGTAAGCACACATTAGGGAACCTTGGCCTTAACACTTAGAAAATTTTGGACGAATTAAAAAATACACTTAAATGGAACACCGTCGCGTCGCGCCAGCATCACGCAGTGCTCACTAGAAATCGTCACTTAAAATTTTATAATTGCTAATCTTTCACTCTTAACTCGAGGTTAGACCCTTATTCACCTAATTTTGACTGCCTAATTATAAATAAGAAGTCAGATTTTTAAAATAACAAACAAATTTTGAGATATATAGAAATTAAAATTTTGGGCGTTCTGAGGCACATTTTTGGGCACTTTTGGGATCGTTTGAATATCTCCCCCTTGGGAACATTCATCCCCGAATGTAAAAGAGACGTACAAAACAAGAGTAACTAAGAATAAATCAACCCCAACAAGAATGCAACATTACATTTCGACACCATTGTCAAAACCTCAATATAAGTGTAAAATCATCATAAATTTGTCAACTTAAACATGAATGCAGATGAAGGGCATAGGGGTTGAAATACAAGACTTAAAATCACATACGAAAAATTAGAATTGGTACCGTAGGCTTGAGTGGAGTGGAAAAGATAAGGATACCGCTTTTGCATGTTCGTTTTGGCCTCCCAAGTAGCAATTTCGATTTATTGGTTCCTCCAAAGGACCTTAACGAATGCCACCTCCTTGTTCCTCAATCTCTTCACTTGCCTATCAACAATCTGAATCAGAACCTCCTCATAGGTCAAGTTATCCTCAACAACACCCACAACATCAAGAGGCATAATAGCATTAGGATCACCAACACATTTCCTCAACATAGAGACATGGAACACCGGATGAACCAAATTCATTTTACCAGGCAACTTCAATTCATAATCTACCTTGCCAACCTCTTCAGACCTCATAATGACCAACATATCTTGGACTCAACTTCCCCTTTTAACCAAAGCAGACCACACCTTTCATTGGAGAAACTTTCAAATAAACCCAATCACCCACTTTGCATTCAAGGTCTCTCCTTCTCACATCGGCATAAGTTTTTTGATGACTTTAGACCGTCTTCAACCTTTCCCTAATCATCCTAACCTTCTCGAGAACCTCCATAACAAGATTCAGTCCCAATAAAGCAACCTCCCCAACCTCAAACCAACCAACCGGTGATTTACAGTGTCTCCCATAAAGAGCTTCAAAATGGGTCATTCTAATACTAGAGTGATAATTATTGTTGTAGGCAGACTCAATCAAAGGGAGTTGGTTATTCCAACTACCCCTCAACTCAAATAGACATGTCCTAAGCATATCTTCAAGGGTTTGAATTGTCCTTTTGGCTTGGCCTTCCGTTTGAGGGTAGAAGGTCGTACTAAGGTGAACTTTTGTACCAAGACCCTTTTGAAAAGACCTCTAAAATTGTGAAGTGAATTATGCACCATGATCCGATATAATAGACAAAGGAACCCTATGAAATCTCACTATCTTATGGATATACAACTTTGCAACTCTTCAGCCCCATATGTGGTCTTAACCGGTTGAAAGTGAGCTGATTTCGTCATTCTATCAACTACCACCCAAATGGAATCAAAACCTTTTCTAGTCTTGGGCAACCCAACCACAAAATCCATATTAATCACCTCCCACTTCCAAGTGGGAATCTCTATATCTTGGATTAGGCCACCCAGCCTTTGATGTTCGACTTTGAATTGTTGACAACTATGGCAACTGAAAACGAATTTGGCAATGCCCTCTTCATGCCTCCCCACCAATACACATCCCTCAAGTCTCCATACATTTTGGTGGAACCAGGGTGAATAGAATAAGAGGAATTATGGGCATTATCAAGGATCTCCTCTCTCAAACCATCAACACAAGGCAACACAAGGCATAACAATATCATATCTCATGCTTAGGACCTTAAACTCCTCAAGAAATCACATTCGGATATTTTATCAAACACTTAGAGGGTGTGTAATGCTAGTATAAAACCATGAAATATATAGATGAAATCATGCAACAAAAATCCATTGTAAAACCATCAATCAACACCTTGCAACACCCTCAAGCAACATA
>JAPFFP010000089.1:935321-955553 GCA_026153255.1 Solanum medicagineum
CTTGAACTTGAACTCTCAAAGTGATGCCTTGAATAAAGAAGGCTTGATGAAACGTTGATAATGAAGTGAGAAGTAATAATAAAGAATAATGAATGCATATATTGGATCGGTTGTCACGTTCCGACACAAATATTGGATCGGGTATCACGTTCTGACACATATATTGGATTGGGTGTCACGTTCCGACACAAATATTGGATCGGGTGTCACGTTCTGACACAAATATTGGATCGGTGTCACGCTTTTCGACACAAATATTGGATCGGGTGCCACGTTTCGGCACGATAATAATAAAGGAAAACATATTAAAACCACTTAATATACTCAATGTCAAAGAACCTATCTCCCAAAAGAAGTGTGAATTGGAGGCCTGAGTCCTCATGTGTGTTATTGATATCATTGATTGGTTGTGTACTTGTTCTTGCTGTTGCTAACTATTAAGTGTTATGGATTATTTCTAGCCTAAGTATTTTATGCAGGTTATGGTTGTGGGGGTTTTAGTTGGAGTGTTAGGGGTATCGATATTCTATATTACTTAACTTTGTGTTTATTAGTTCGCTTGCTGGGTACCACGTGATATTTTGGTACTCAGCCCTTGCTTCTACACTCATGTAGGTGGTGAACTTGAGCTGTGAATAAAAATTCCTTGATTCACCAAAGATTCTCAGGAGACGAAGAGAGGTAGCTGTAGACATCTGACTGACTCTCTTGTTCCTATTTTTTTCTGTACTTGTTCTATTTGAGAAGAAGGACAGTGTGGACTTGTATTTCCTTATTTTTCTGTATTTCTAGTGGCTTGTATGCGTGACACAAATCCTTGGGTGGGATGTAAGTTTATGGAAATTCTCAATTTTAGTTATTTGTTTAGTTAAAATGCTTCCGCGTGTTATATTTATTACATCTTTTGAGTTAAGGCTGACTTGTTCTTATGGGGTTGAGCAAGTGCCATCACGCCAAATTTTGGGTCGTGACAATGTATAAGCTATTTGTTTGGGTTAATATATATGAAGAGAGGTTCAATGAAGTTACCATAGGTTGTTGATTTGTTGATATTATTAGATTAATGTTGGTATACCATCCTTAGTATTGTAATCAATTAGGCGTAGTCACTTTTAGTATTGTAATCAATTAGGTGTAGTCACTTTTGTAATGAACTTTAACTTGATCTATTAATGTAATGTAGTTTGTTTGTTTAGTTTGTGTAATGTCATGCTTTGTTTCATTAGGTGTAGGTTGTATTAACTGCATAATATAGAGGCCAGAAATTAGAAGGTTAACTGTATAATATAGATACTATTAAAGGTAGTTACAACTACATAATTTTTTCAAAAATACAACAGAAACATAGTCACAACTGCGTAATTGCATAACTATTTCAAAAATATAGTCACAAGAGCTTATTTGTTTTGTCATAACTACATACTACTACAAAATAGACAAATCAGAGTTCTTCATTTACTGGAAAGATGATGAGCTTGATTGATTTAAATAACTCATTTTTGCAACATTGGACCTTGTCTTCATTCTTTTGTTTTCTTTTATTTCTTGAAGTCCTTGTTGGGTTACAACAGCCTTTCCTTTTTATTTCACGCTTGATCTTGGTTTGTGATGCCCAAGATGTCTAGTTACTATAGATGAGTTCATAAGCATTCCAGACTAGTTTCATAAACAAAATTATGTTAGATATTGTTTGATAAGCACAAAAGAATTGAAATACTTTAAAGAACATACATTGTGAATTGTAAAACCACTTTGTGTATGCATTATTCCCATTCCAACCATTCTTGGTCTTTTAAAAGTTGTCCCTCTTTCCCTTCCAGTGACACCAACAACTTCAACACCTATATTAGTCCCTCTCCCACTTCTAATGACACTAGACACACTAGCAGTACCTCTTCCTCTTGCAGTGAAAATAGATACACTATCAGCAGCAGTCCCTCCCCCTCTTCCAGTGACAACAGTTCCTCTTCCTCTTCCAGTCATACAAGAATCATTAGGAGCATCAGTCCCTTTTCCCCTTTCCCTTTCAGTAGCAAAAGCAGTAGCACTAGCCTATATATCATAATAATTAAGTGAAAAAAATATATTGATTCTACTGTAAAATAACTATATAAGTGTTACATGTTTTGTAAAACCTCTTGGTCGACCTCTTCCTTTCTTTGTGGTTGATTCGGATTCATTTGGTGCTCAATAAGAACCTACACTGGATCTTCCTGAACTTGTCCCTTTTGAGCTCCATGTCCCTCTTCCTATATTACCTTGATTCAAATGGCAACCTCTCATATTGTGACCCTTTAAATGACAAAGGTTGCAAGTCATGTCAACACTTCTTTTTTTGGATAATTTACCTGTCTTATTTTCATTCTGCTCCTTTCTTCTACACTTTCTAGGCTTTCCTGGCAATATTCTTATTTCGGTGGTATAATAGAAGGATTGGTTGATTATGGCTACATCTGCATATTGGTAACTGGCTGAATAAAGTGACTATAGGTGTTGAGGTAAGTCTCCTTGCTATACCAATGTGCAACATAGTCAATGGGCTCCAAACTTCTAAAATGAAGTGCAACTATAGCATGACAGCAAGGTACACCTTTTAGTATCCAAGATCTACAAGTACGTACTATTACTCAAATTCACTACAAATGTGTTACCTAAGCTGTCCTTTACCTCAAAACCAAACTCACCATTCTATTCAAGGGTACACCTCATAGACTTTGTTGTGTTCGCTTGCAATACTTTCAAGGTCATTGGAGAAATATGAGCTATCCATGTATCAAAAAACTCCCTCAGTTGACCTATTCTTTTCATCACCTTGATCCTTATTTCTTCAAGCATTGTGATAATAGTTTTGTGCCTTGGCCCCAAAATCCTTGAGTTGAAGCTTTCTATCATATTATTGTCAACACTATCACAACAGCTATGAAATTGAAAGTATACTTTAGACTACCTCTTTATATTATACTACAGTAGGTCTTGACATATATTCTTCCCTAACTTCTCCATATGATCCAGATTTCTCTTCAGTTCCTGCTCATATGTGGATTTGACACATCTCCAAAAGCAATTTCTTCTTTCAACACCTCTCCAAACTTTGGATCAGTTGGCTAGAATGTGTCTTGCACACATTCTTTGTTCTGCATTTGGCTACATTTGTTCTGCATTAGGCAGAATATCTTGAATAGCTTTATCGAAACCTTTAATCAAAGTTGAAAGAAATTAGACAACATAATTAAGCATATATAATATAGTTACAAAATGTACATTCAACTAATGAATAAAAAGGAAATAAAATACATTCTGCATATCAGTGATAGTGGTCAATTCAGATACATCTCTAAGCTCAAGATCATCCCTTAAAATCTTCACAAACCATCTCCAAGTGAATGTGTTTTCAACTTCTACCACAGTCCATGCTATAGGGAGTATCTTGTTATTTTCGTACTTGCAAACAACCACAAGTAATTGGCCTTTGGAAATACCTTTCAAAAAGCAACCATCTAAGAAAATACACCTTCTACAACCAGCTTTGAATGCCTTCAAAGCATCAAAGCAGACATAAAATGATTGAAACATTTTTCTTCCACCCTCAAAAGTTTCTTCACTAAGCCTCACCACACATATGTTGCCTGAATTTTTCCTTAAGAGCTCATTTCTATAATCCAAAATTCTTTTAAACTCCTCCACATGATCACCCATAATTTTTTTCGACACAATATTTCTAGCTTTTCTTGCTACAGTCCTCCCAACATACACCTCCAACTCTTTTTTCATTAAAGCTTGCAACTGAAAACTATAATGCCTGGTTGAGAAATAATTATATCCTTGTAGTGTTCTTACAAGTACTTTGAATTGACAAGTTTATTTTTTGTTGTGTCATTACATTTATGCATTGGATTGTAATTCTTCACCACAAAATCACTTGTTCTTGAATCATTACTCTCAAACAACAACCATGGACAACCAGTTATACACTTAACCCTCACCCTAATTGATTCATTAACATACTTATCTAATTTAACATGTTCCTGAACAACATATTTAGTAAGGGCCTATCTAAGCTGCTTAACATTTTCATAAGCAAGACTAGTCTCCCGAACTATTGACTGACAATTAGGATCAAAGACAACTCTATTTTTATTTCTTTTTACTCTTCTTGCTTTTCTCTTCTTATAGGTTCAACCTTACCTTCCTCATCATCTTCTACATCAGTATCTATTTAAAAGCTAACAGCCTCATCTGAATCAAAGAATGGCTCATCTTCGCCGATCTTACCCTCTAAAGTATTTTGTTTCTTGGATAAATACTCATCATTTCCTAAATCTACTCCTTTTTTTCCTAAATTAACACCTTCAGATCTAGGAGCCTTTTCTTTTCTCTTTTTTATTTTGGCAGCTCTTTTTTCTTTTCTAAGAAGTCTAACCTCCTCATGGAAATCACTATCATATTCTTCATCTTCATGTACATAGTCTGAATCTTCATCAGCCTCAGTTTCACTTTCCCAATCAGATTCAACACTGGGAACATCAGATGCAAAAGCTGAAGCAGATCCACCCAACCCCTCCCCAACATCAACAAAGTTTCAGTCTCTTCAGGTTGTGAAGTCTCAACAGGCTGTTGGGGCTGTGCAATCTCACCTGTTTGTTCAGATTGTCCAGACTCAACAGGCTGTTGAGGCTGTGTAGTCTCAGTAGGTTGCTGGAGCTGTACAATCTCACCAACTTGTTCAGGTTGTGAAGTCTCAGAAGGTTGTTGAGGTTGTGCAATCTCACCAACTTGTTCAGGTAGTGTAGTCTCAGTAAGTTGTTGAGGTTGTGTAGTCTCAGCAGGGTCTTGAGGCTGTGTAAACTCTTCAAACCTTACACCTTCACAACCCTCAAAGGTTTGACTAGATTCTTCATCAAAGGTAGGGTTAGATTTACCACCCACATCTTTTACATATTCAATGGAAGGGACCATATCAGGTTCTTCAATTAAATGAGACACATAAAGTTTAATAGTTTGTCCATTTTTTAACTAAGGTACAATAGTCATAATATCCCTATCACTGTTTATTTCTACAAGGTGATAAGCTCTAGGTGGTCTAATATAGACAATACAAGTATTACAATTATACCCAATTTCCTTAACATAACCAACAAACTCGAAATAGGATAATTTATCAACATCTACATTAAAACAATCAGTGATAGTACCTCCAATATAATTAATATGAGGTTTTCGTTGTAATTTTCCATCATGGTGAAACCTCAAGGTAATGTGCACATTCATTCCAAATTGAAAAGATTACAAAAGAAAAAAAGTTTTGGTCAGTTTTGAAAGACCTAAACTAAGCCAAAATCAAAAAATTTCAACACAAAACCCTAAAATCGAATTCGAATCATCCATTACTAACCTGACTAACTTTCTTTTCATTGTCAAGAACCACAAATTCAAAAAGAATGAGATGATTACCTCACAATCGCCTGAGATCTGTCATATAGATTAGAAGATGGATTTAGGATTTCGGGTGAATGAAAATCAGAAGATTTAGGGGTATTTGTTGATAAATGGGTCGGGTTTTTATTATTTGGGAACGGGTGGGTACTTATTAATATTTTATTAATTAAGTGGACGAATGAGAAGGCGTGTGGTCCTACAACACCCTCTCCTCAAATGGGTTGGTGTATATAAGGTGGATATAAAATTGTTTAAAGATGTTAAAGGGGGGGAGTGGGGGAGGGGATAAATAAACGCCCGTGTAATTTAGGTGCTAAAGTAAGTTGTGCTGCCAAGTTTGATGGTTTTTTTTTTATGTCTTTTCTCAATAATTTTTTACATTTGATAGCTGATACAAATCATACTACTTCCGTTGATTTTGTTTTGTTATTATTTTTTTCAACTATTCATTAATAATTTTAAAATAAAAACACAAATCTATGATTTAACTTTTCACTGTTTTTGTGATTATAATAGTTCAATCATTTTAACTTACAAATTTATATCTTTTTAAACTTTTTTTTCTTTTTATGTTGCTTTGTCTTACGAGGATACAAATGAGCTTATATTAAAACAAATGAGAATACGTACAACTGATTCAACTTGTTCATGATCAAATCATAATTGTTGTTCTTGTTGCTTTATTTAAAATATTTTGGGAAAAGGGTCAAAAATACACCTCAAGTATTGAATAGTGTTTCACTAAGTCCCCGTCATTAAAATAAGTTTATTTATACCTCTACCATTAATAAACTCACCAAATTTGCCCCTCAATTGGACGAAATGCCCAAATAACCTAATTTTGACCCATTTTATATATTATCCAATCCCTCAATAATCCAAACCTGACCCATCCTAAAAAATATCAAAATAAATTCAATTTAAATCCTAAAACTACACTTCTGAACAATCATCATCTTAAATCTTTCAAGAAATGAAATTCACAAAAACACATATTTTCAGGTTACTGCAAATTGCTCCAAGGATCCTTTTGAGTGGACACTACACACATGAAGAACTAAAGCCACTGAATGAATGAAGAGAAATGAACAAATTCTAGATTTATATTCTTTGAAAATCTAACACTTGCAGAAATCCAAATTATTTTTTAACAATTGGCAAATAATCAAATCATGAATATAACATCTACTAACCAGAGTCAACAAACTAAACAAATCAAAACAAATAGGACTTCATTAAAGCTCAAACTAGTATAATTAGGGAAAGGATATGATGAATCTGCCATGCTGCAATCCGTAACAATCTGATGGGGGTAAAGGGGATGAAAATGACGAGGATGATGATCTACGTGGCTGCAATCCTAGTGGGGATAAAGGAGATGAAAATGACAACGACGATTATGACCACGAACAAGCAAAAGGAGATAGTGACGGGGCAAAATATGGTCGTCTTCTTCTCTTCTTTGCCCTCATTTTACACAGATCTAAGCCTCAATTTCAATTTCAGATTTGTGGTGGAAAATGGCTGATTGTTGGCTGTCTCTCATTGGAGATGAAAGGCGAAGGAGAGAGGGTTATCGCGAGTGAGGAGGAGAGAAGAGGTAAGGGGGTCGTTGCGTTTCAGGCGAGATTTTGCTGGTAGTGATGGTGGAGACGGGTTGAAGAAAGGAAGAAGGTGAGAAATGGAATTAGGGTTAATTTAATTTTGTATATAATTTAGTTTGGGTTGGGTTTGGGTCAAATTGGGATTGGATATTAAAAAAGGTGGTTAAATGAGAAGATGTGGGCATTCCGTCCAATTGAGAGGTAAATTTGGTGAGTTTATTAACGGTGGAGATATAAATAAACTTGTTGTAACGGCGGGGACTTAGTGAAACAATATTCAATACTTGAGGGGTATTTTTGACCCTTTTCCCAAATATTTTTCTGAACCTAAAATTTATTGGGTATAGTTTTAAGCAATGTGTCAAATGTAAAGTAGCTAACTGACTTTTATTTAAATCAACTTGTATTTATTATGTAATACTAAGATAAATTACAATCACGACTTCAACTAATATGAAAGAATGAGATAAATTCCATTTGACAATAATGAATAATAAAAGCAAAAATGTTACTGCTAATCTGCTATGCAAATTATAATGAGTGATGATATTCTTTTGTTCACCAAATTTATAATTGACAAAATATCAATAAAAGTCTTCACAATTTCTTTTTATTATTGATTAAATTGTTCAT
This sequence comes from Solanum medicagineum, assembly GCA_026153255.1. Taxonomy (NCBI): domain Eukaryota; kingdom Viridiplantae; phylum Streptophyta; class Magnoliopsida; order Solanales; family Solanaceae; genus Solanum; species Solanum medicagineum. Next base: position 942,995 of record JAPFFP010000089.1, read on the forward strand.
GAATTTCAAAAAAAATAAAATTAAAAAGTACGCAAAAACTTTTAATTTGTTTATGTCTTTTTTAGTCAAGTTTAAAAAGTAATATCTTTTTTAAAACAAGAAAAGGTATTATATGTGTGCACGAAAAAGATACACAGATTGATCTTGTTTATGTGTTCTCTTATTTTCTATTTTGATATTTTCAGAGATTAGTTATTTTTAAAATTATAATGTATGTGTATTGTCCCAATCAAGATGTTTATATTTATCAAATAATATATACAATATGATACATTATGAGAAGATATGTATTAACCACCCAAACAAGCAACTTATTTGGTAACTTAATACAAGTTAAATGTTACGAATTATATACCGATTATCTTAATCTTCATTAGTTTGAAATACACCATAAATGTAATTATAAACTGCACAACAACTATTGATTATTTATTCTTCTTCATTAACTTTTACAATTCATTCCAAATGACACTTCATTTTTTGGTTTAATTCGTCTTTTTGATGTTTTTAAAAATAAAAGTGTGTAATACAAAAATAAATATAGGAATTCACCCATCCTATATAGCATATGTACAATTTGCCTACAATAGATCGGCAATGTGTGACATTATTATTCAAATCATGATAAAGTAATTTAAGTGATGAAAATAAGAATGAAAAGTACTAGTAAAACTAACAAAGGGGGATTTAAAATTAAACAGAAGAAAGCTAAATATTAAAAATGAAATAGAAAGATGAAGAAAATGTATGATAGAACCAAGATTCAGATAAAAATAGTAGAAGAAGACTCGAAACACTTTTCAATAATGAGGTTATACCAGAGATCAATACTTAGCCCGTTGTCATTTGCCTACGTGATGGATGAATCGGCACACTACATCGAAAATGAATTGTCATGGTGTATATTATTTTTAAATGGTATATTATTGATTGATGAGATTTCTATGCAATTAATGTTAGGTTAAATGTTTCGAAACATACTTTAGAGTCTAAAGGATTCAAGTCGAGCAGGACTAAAACAAAATAAATATTTGAAATGCAAGTTCAATATTGCATCAAGTAAGTTAGCTGTAAAAATGAAGTTTGATTCAGGCATCTCCAAGAAAGTAAGTTTCAAGTGTCTTGTGTCTTTAATTAGAAAAAAGGGAGATCCATTGCAATGTTGCACATTATATTAGTGCTAGATTGATGAAACAAAGACCCGCCTTTAAAATCTTTTGTGATAAAAATGTTCCACCAAAACTTACAAATAAGTTCTACAAAGTGATGATTAGACCAACTTTATTATATGAGGCGAAGTGTTGGTCAATCAAGAATCCACATGTTCAAACAATGCAAGTTGCAGAAATAAAAATGTTAATGTAGAAGGAAAAGTGGTAAGATTAAGAATGAGGATATCTAGGATAGAGTGAGATTGGCCTATGTGGAAGACTAAATGAGAGAAACAAGACTAAGATGGTTTGAAATTAAGAGAAAGAGATATGCAAATGCTCTAGTAAAGCAGTGTGAGAAGCTGGATATAGTGGTACAAAGAGAGATAGAAGTGGGTTGAAAAGTATTGAAATTAGATAATTAGACAAGACATGACGTGAATTTAATCTATCAAATACATAACCTTAGATAGAAGGGTATGAAGATCACGAATTAGGATTGAAGGTTCGTATGTAGCTAAGCTCTGACTCGCTTTTTGATAGTTTTAATCTTTTAGGCTTAATATGAGCTAGGGAGCAGCATTTTTAATTTTTTTTTATAAAATTTTAAACTAAGCACAAGATTAGACAGGAAGCAATCAACCAAACACTTGATAGAAAATAATCCTTGTATTACTAATCCCTACGTTACTAATTCCTGCATTACTAATCTCTATATTACTAATCACTGCGTTATTCATTCTTGTACCAAATGATCCCTTAGTGGTGTATTTCTCGAACTAGAATGATAATGGTGTATTTCTCGAATGAGAATAATTTGAACTTGATCTCTATGAAAGGATTTTGTGTGGTTCTTCCGGAAGTATTTGATTATCCATGAAAGGATTTTGTGTGGATCTTTCGGAAGTATTTGATTATCAACAAGATTCTGACATATTTTCTTCCAAGAGTTTATGGGATATTTGAGTTTATGAGATATTTGAGTTAGCTATGGAGCACCATATTTGTTATATTAGCCTTATGCATGTAATCTCTTTTGCTTATTGTATTATTTTGTTGAAGTTGTTATTTCTTTTCCGTGGATGTTCTGTATTGCTTTCCTTATTATTTGATATGTCTTTCTTCATTCTCGTGTTTTTTTTCATAATTATTTTGATTTGTTGTACTAGAGTCGAAGGCTTTCGAAAATAGTCTTTCTCTCTTATTGATGTAGGGATAAAGTCCATGTACATTCTGCCATTCTCGAACTCTACTTGTGTGGTTATACTGAGTATGTAGTTCTCGTAAAAAACAAAGTAATTCGTTTACGCTCTATTTGGATTTTTGTTACACATCGTTTTCTAATGTATCGTACGCATTGCACTGTATTTTGTTGTATTGCATAATACTATATTATTTTAATCAATTCAACACTTGGATATGTTGTATTGTTTGCCATCCACACATCTACAATTTGATTAATAAACCTATAAGAAAAGTAGGTAATAGTAGATCTACTATGCAAATGTAGGTTAAAGAATAAAATAAGATTATTAAATAATAAGTAAAAACATAATGAGAAGAAATTATTAAGGTGACGACATGGTTACACCAAATCGATCCTTACACAAAATGGGACATTTCGTCGTAATCTAATGATGAATCTAAACGACACAATACAATAAAATTTAAGTAACAATCAAAACAAAAAGAAAAAAATATTAAAAACAACTTTGAACTTGACACAAGTTGTTAGGTTCATCCGTAAACTATTGACAATCTTGAAAACACTATTCTACTTGATTAACTAAACTAAAATATATCCCCGATTTATTACAAGTTTTAAAACACCCCTTAACTAGGTAGAAAATTAGGGGTGTATTTCACTCTTGTTACAGGGTCAGTGATATATTTAAGTTCAGTTAGTCAAGTAGATGAGTATTTTTAACACTATCAATTGTTCGAGGATGAAACTAATAACGCGTGCCAAGTTTATGAGTGTTTTATACTTTTCTCAAACAAATATAATATTTAAACTAACAGTACAATACAACTGGTTATAACCATCCAAACAAGGTGTTAAACTTATGTATACTTATGTTATAATAAGTGCAATTACATCCTACATTCTTTATAGCATTATGATTCAAATTTTTTTCATTCTTCATAGTAAGGGGGTCCACCTTTCCCCCCAAAAGGAGGTTAAAACATAGGAAAAAAAGAAAAAGCAAAAAGGCTCCACTCTTCGTAGAGGACAGTCTTCCTCTCTGGTTTTTTGTGTATATACAAATACAAAAAAACAATAGAAAAAAAATGAATGAAAATATTCAAAACCCTTCTCCTAAGTCTTCTCTTTGTATTCCCCTCTTCACCAAATACAGTTACTCCCTTTTCCCTCTTTCTCTCCTCCCTTTCTCTTTCTTCTCTCTAAACATATAGTAAAAACATATATATATATATATATAGGAATTTGTGGGGTTGGTGAAGAAGAAGATGAGTGGCAACAACATTGGAGTTGGTGGAGCTAGGGTTTCAATCCCAAGCAGTGTGAAGAAAACGATCCAAAACATAAAGGAGATCACTGGGAATCACAGTGAAGAAGAGATATATGCAATGCTCAAGGAATGTTCTATGGATCCCAATGAAACTGCACAAAAACTCCTTTATCAGGGTCAGTCAGTATGATCTTCCTTTCATTTGGGATCTCTACCTCTCTTTATTTTTTTGACTTTTATGTTCTTGTTGTATCAATTTCATACTAATTTAGTCACTTCTTAATTGGGTTCTAATGCTGGACTTTATCAGGCTGATGAAACTATCTTATGTGTTAAAACAATGTATTTGATCTTTTTTGGCGCTCAATGCAGCTTTCCCAGAGTCCCCTTTTTTTTGACAGAAATGGCTCTACTCTCCCAGAAGTTCCCTTTTTTTTTCTTTTTTGGCTGCAGTTACATTGACAGAACTCCTGTTTTAGAGAACCCTGAATTTGCCTTAAAAATCATTTTTCCACCATGTATTGGAATGAGTTGAGACTACAAAAGAATGGCCAGAAAGGATTCACATGGCAGTAACAATAACCTATGTTCAGTGGCCGATCCAAAAATTTTATATCATGGGTGCTCAATTATTTTTAGTTTGGAAATTGCTACATAGAGTGTGTGCTTTGTTCATATATTTTAATGAATTATTAAATTTTGTACATAAATAATAGTGTTCGTCACAAATGGCAATGGGTGCTTAAGCACCATGGTGGACCATGTACATCCACCATAGCCTATGTTGCTCGGACTTTCCAAAAATGCAGTCGCATCCATGTCGAATTATCCAAAAATGCACTAGTTTTAAAGAATCCAACACGTACCTCGTGACATTTTTTGAAGAGTCCAAACAACATAGCCAACAACTTAATGTAAAAATAGACTGAGTAGTCCCAACTAGTTTGAGATTGAGGACCCAGTTCATCGGTGATGTATATTCCATTTTCGTTCAAGGTAACATTTTGTTGTTATCGAGAAGTTTTGTTTTGATGAGGTTTGTTATGAGAAGGTTTAGTTAAACTTCTCATCCTCTATTCGGTGCACGGCATTTTTTAATGTATTTTGTATTTAATATTAACAAAGCGATTAATATGGCTGTCGATTTTTCTTTCTTGTTTTCTTCATTACATTTATGATGGTTGGTTCGGATGCCTTCTTTAAAAGAATTCTGAACCTTCAAACCATAGGAGCATAAAATTTTTCTTTCTGCATCTTCTCTTCTTGCTGGTTGTTAGATAATTTATGTGTGCATCAGTAACCTAGGGATTTCCTGGCAGCAAGACTAATGGGCAATTTACACGTGTGCACGTAAAGACGCATAGATTGGTCTTGTTTATGTGTTCTTTTATTTTCTATTTTGATATTCTGTGAGATTAGTTCTTTTTAAAACTCAGCCTATGCGTATACAGGATCTTCTCATTGTTGTTATGCTTCTTAGCTATTGCAATATGAAATTTATTTTCTCCTTACTCATCTGATAGAAGGGTTATTTACAGATACATTCCATGAAGTAAAAAGCAAACGCGACAGAAGAAGAGAGGTATGGCTAGCTACCGATTTGCATGCTTACAATGCTCTCTGCAAAGACTCATTGGGCATTAGTGTTTTCTGGGTAGGGGATTTGCAAAATAAGTTCTCAGCTGATTCTTGGTGCCCAAAGAGCTTACTGTAGTGCAAACACACATTGACAAGTAATTATACTTGCTGATGCAGATTCATGAAATCAACATTGAACATAGGGTGGTGTAGCAATTTATTGCCCGACACTAGAAAGAATGCAATGAACCATCTCAATCAGAACTCTTGCTAAGATAATGCTGTTCAGCTTCTGTTAATGCCTTCTCTATTTAACCACCTTCATCTAAGTTACGACTTACCTGGTTGATTTGCTGAAGAACTTCATGTACTTCTAGGAATCATACAATGTCTATATGGTCTGATCAACCTGATTAATGCAGTAAAAGATAGAATCTGCAAATAGGCGTGAATACCTTGGTTGAATTGGTTGTTTTTAGGCGGAACCTCTAAATGTCAAATGAGTTTCTTTACCCATAGAATTCCATGCTATAATTCAACTTTAGTATTGGTATTTTGCTTTAATTGCTTCACATGTTCTCTCGTAAGGACCCAATAAATGTGAAGTAGTGGCTGTCACGCATTCTTGGCCTTCCACTGCTATTTCTATGTTGTTATAACTTAATTTGCCCTTTTGCAGAATTTGAACAAGGAGTCTGCTGAGACAAAGTGGAAACCATCTATGCAGGGGAGGGGGAACAAGGGGAGTCGGGGAAACTTCACTTCTCGCCATGTATCCCTTGGTAAATATCCATTGTATTATTATTTTTTCTGACTTGTGATAACTTATGCTGCTGCCAAAGCCGAACCTGGTGATTTCATATTTGTCATTTTTCTGATATCTTGATTTTAGTGTTTTTAATTGCTTGATCTACTCTTTTTTTTTCCATTCTTCCTTTTTGCCAATGACAAAAGGCTGTCATCTCGAAGAATCCAAATCATTGCTACTTTTATTTTATTGTGATTTGATGCCACTTCTAATCAACTGTCACACATTTTGTCAGATATATCTAAGCAAATTACAAGTTGCTCCAAAGTTATAACTGATACATAGTTCAATTTTTTGAAAAAAGCCTTTGCACTAGCCAAACAGTAAAAAAAAAAGGATTGATATTCTGTCTTCTGGCCACATGTAGGCTTTCAACAATTAACACAACTTATTGGAACCTTTTCTTTTACCTTGGGAGTATTTTCACTATATCCTTCAGATTGGTCTTATGAGCCCCTCTTTCCCTCCCCATTCATAATTAATGTGTATGTGTTTGGTCAGATGCTGGTGGTGGAAGGAACTCTAGACCTGATAAGGAAAATGGAGCCAGTCATGTTTCTGGAAAGAGTGTTAATCCATCTTCCGTGCCTACTGTTATGGGGAAGAATACTTCAAGGTGTTATTGATGTTTCTGGATTTTGCTCCGTCTGTGTGCATTAAGGCATATGGATGCTCCTTGAATTGCCAGTGTTATACCTCTTCAGATTACAAAATCTGGTTTATTGTTTTCTATACATGGTTTGATTTCAACTATTTGTGTAGCCCTAATTCTTTTTCTCTCTTTTCAGCTCATCAAGTGCCAGAACCAATGGGCCTGGTCTTGTAGCTTTTGGGAGTAACAGTGTTGTACTTAATGCACATGCATCAACAGGAAGAGGGATTAAGCAATCTGAAGCCAAAGCAGGTGCTGGCATTATTAAGTCACAGGAACCTTTCCAATCTCAAGGTCATGACGTGAACAAAAGCCCTAGAGTATCCGTGGGAACCAAGGATATGCTTGAACAGAAGATGCCAAACTTCAGCAACTCGTCAACATCCTTATCTTCACCACCTTCGTCAGGAGCTTATTTTTCAGCTTCTGATCCTGTTCTTTTGCCATCTCATGATTCACGACCCCCTAGTGCAGTAGGCACAATTCGAAGAGAAGTCAGTAGCCAATGTTCTCCATCTGAACATCTTCCTACCAACTCTAACGGAAGCAAGACAGCCACTGGTAAGCCTACGAGGACTTGTCTGGAAATTTGTCCTTTATTTTACAACTGTGTTGATACTGTTGTATCATCATTAATTTATTGTCATTGTTTGGGAGGTGGGGTAATCCAGTTAATGAAGCTCATGTATTTGTTTCTGCCTATGTTTGGATAGAGGTTTCTGACTCTAGAAGTTCAAATGTGCAATTAAACATGTCAAGCAAATTCCAGGGGCCTGGAAAGAATCAGCTTCCGGAGTCCCCACAAAGTGCTTCTTTGGCTCATGATGTTTCTTCTCTTAATAGGCCTACATCTAATTACAACAACCGATCACCATTGGTTGGGGCACAAAAAGGTGTAGTGCTTAATCATGTTCTATTCTCTGTTCTTTAGTATATTGTTTTTCCCCCCTCCACGAAAGATTATCTTGATTGATATTGCTTTTGCAATTGTTACTAATGGTGATCGTGTTGTGGATGGGCTTAAGTTGTGGTACTCATGAAGCTCGGGATAGGGTAGGAATTTTAGTAGATACAAACCTAAGGGAGCAAGTGGTAGAGTTTGAGCGGATCAATGACAAGATGATGGTGATCAAGCTTGTCGGTTGAGAGTTTAATTTGAATGTTGTTAGGGCATACGCACCACAAGTGGGCTTGATGAGGAGGTGAATAAGCGATTTTAGAAGGATTTGTAGAGGTGAGGGAGAATATACCACACTCAGAGAAGCTTTTCATTTGCGGTTATTTTAATGGCCTAGTGACTTCTAGTGGTTTTGATGATGTGTATGGAGGCTTTATTTATGGCGATGAAGATAGAGGTGGTGCTTTGCTTCTAGATTTTGCTAAAGCTTTTGAGTTGGTGATATTGCATACATCATGTGTTTTTAGCTATTAGTCGCTCTTTCTGTTTCCTTTTCTTTCCTTCCCTGTCTTTCATATCTAGTTTATTCTGCTTATGGATTTTTGAGATGACGGTTTCTAGGAAACAGTCTCTCTACCTCTATGAGGTAGTGGTAAGGTCTGCGTCATTCTACCCTCCCCAGACCTCACTTGTGGGATTCCACTGGGTATGTTGTTGTTTTGAGTTGGTGATAGCCAATTCGAGGTTTTTGAAGGAGGAGGACGACTTGGTTACCTTTCATAATGTACTGGGTAAGACGCAAATAGATTACTTACATCTTAAGAAGGCGGATATAGGCTTTTGTAAAGTCTGCAAGGATTTCTAGTGAAAATCTTACCATCCAAACATAAGCCCTTGGCCATGGACTTGGAGATCAAGAGGAAGGAAGAGGAATTTGTATAGCCAGTCGAAGATCAAATGGGGTGGCTTGGCCCCTTCCTAAACATGGTAGGTGAGGGAGAAGTTGATGGCATCTGGGGCTAGGGGGAGTAGTGGGGATTCGAATGACACAAGGGGTAGGATTTCTAGTGGCATTAAGGAATAGCTAAGAGGTGCGGGGGGTTTTGAGAGGTAATCGTGGTGGTCATTGAGGGGGTTGGTGATGGAATGGAGTAGTCTAAGGCAAAAATGGAAGCTAAGAAGGTTGATTTGCAAAGTGTAAGGACGAGGAGGAATAGTGGATGAAAGGAAATGCATAAGGTGCCGAAGACAAAGGTGAAGTTTGTGGATATGGCAACAAAAACAGTAGCTTTTGATGACTTGTATATTGAACCTGAAGACAAGAGGTTGTATAGGCTTGCCAATGCAAGAGAGAGGGTGCGAGACCTTGATCAAGTGAAGTGTATTAAGGACGAGGTGGTAGCAATCTTGGTTTAAGAGACACATATTAAAAGGAGATGGCAGGGACATTATGTTTGGTGATTTGGAGCACTTCGAGAGACATCAAGATTTTGGGTACTGTAGGTGTATTAAGATTAAAAAGGTTAAGAGTGTCGTTAAGAGAATGGGCAAGGGAAAGCGATTGGGCAAGATGAGATCCCTCTAGAAATCTAGAAGAGCGCAGGTAGGGCAAGTCAGGAGTGGTTGACTCGACTATTTAATGTCATTTTCAAGACAACGAAAATGCCCGAGTAATGAAGATATATACAATGATTCCTCCATATAAGAACATAAGAACAAGGGTGACATCCGAAATTGCAGTAACTATAGGGGTATCAAGCTGCTAAGACACTAGTGTTATTAAAAGTAAAGAACGTAGAAAAGTTTTAAGGTCAGTTGGGGCTTAAGCGCAAATAAAGTGTGAGCTTTAATGAAAAAGAGCAAAGGAGAAAAAAAACAAATATATATGTTTAGTCCAAGACTAATAATTATAAGCATGAGTGACAAATATATGAACAGGAAAATGAAAAAAAACTATGATAAAGTGAAGTATCAATTGTTTAGTGTCGTCTCTTCAAAAGAGGCTCATTGACAAGGAAAAATGTCTTAGAACCTTGATGACAAAACTGAAGTACACATTAAGTGAAGCGAAGCTCTCAATGCATTTTGACCCTTGGTTTAAGACTTAATCATGCCTTTGACAAAGGTGTAAGCCATACCAAGAAAGTTTGAGAGTGGGTGGTGGTAATGAGGGTAAGGAGGGGTGTCCCCATTACCAATAATGCATTTGGTTTCAGGTTGGGGCATTATACTACACAAATCATTCCTTTTCTGAGGAGACTGGTGAAGACGTGTAGGGAGAGGAAGAAAGACTTACATATGGTATTCATTGATTTAGAGAAGGACTTTGACAAATTTCCAAGAGATGTCCTATAGAGATGCATAGAGGTTAGAGGTTTACCAGTGACTTACATTAGGGCAATAAAGGACATATATGATGGAGCCAAGACCTAAGTAAAAACAGTGGGAGAAGATTCATAACACTTTCCAATCTAGAGAGATTCATAACACTTTCCAATCACTGGTTAGCCAAGAATCATTCCTTTTCTGAGGAGACATGTAGGGAGAGGAAGAAAGACTTACATATGGTATTCATTGATTTAGAGAAGGACTATGACAAATTTCCAAGAGATATCCTATAGAGATGCATAGAGGTTAGAGGTTTACCAGTGACTTACATTAGGGCAATAAAGGACATATATGATGGAGCCAAGACCTAAGTAAAAATAGTGGGAGAAGATTCATAACACTTTCCAATCTAGAGAGATTGCGCGAAGAATCACTGGTTAGCCATTTTATATCTGCCTTGGTGATGGATGAATTAACGTGTCATATCCAAGGTGAGGTGCCATGGTCTATGTTTGTTTGCAGATGATATAGTACTTATTGATGTAACACGCGGTAGAGTTAACACTAGGTTGAAAGTTTGGAAACGTACAATGAAGTTTAAAGGGTTCAGGTTGAGTTGATGGATGAAATGGAGGCTCACTTCGGGAGTGGTGTGATAAAAAGGTAACACCAAAACTTAAACGTAAGTTCTATAGAGCGTTGGTTAGACCAAATTTGTCTTATGTGGCGGAGTGTTAATCCATCAAGAATTCCCATGTTCAAAAGATGCAAATTATGAAAATGAGAATGATGAGATGAATGTGTGGACATATTAGGAGAGATAAGATTCAAAATAAGGATATCGGGGACAAGGTGAGAGTGGCCTTTGTGGTGGACAAGATGAGGAAACGAGATTGAGATAGCTTAGACATGTGGAAAAGAGATAAGTATAGGTGTCCTAGTAAGTTGGTGTGAGCGATTGGATATAGTGGGTATGAGGACCGGTAGAGCTAAAGGTAGGCTTAAGAAGTACTAGGAAGAGGTAATCAGATATAATATAATATAATGCAGCTTCAACTTATCAAGAAAATGACCTTAGATAGGAGGTATGGGGGTCGCATATCAAGGTAGAAAGGTAGTTGGTAGTTGGGCTTTGACTCGCTTTTGGATGGGTTTGGCACAAGAGCATTGTCTGTTGTAGTATTAGTCTTATAGATGAATTTTCTTTTCATTTTCAGCTACATCCTTATTTGTTGTTGTTACTGTTTCCCTTCTCCGAATGCTCTGTACAACCTCCCTTATTAGTTAAATATTTCTTCACTATCATATTCTTTTCTGTAAATACTTTGATTTGTTGCTCTTGAGCCGAGGGTCTTTTGGAAAACTCTCTACCTCCACGAGGCAGTGGTAAGATTTGCGTACACTATCCTCACTAGACCCTGCTTGTGGGATTACATTGGATATGTTGTTGTCTTAAACCTTTTTGTATTGATTTATCCTAGAGCTAAGTAAGTGTTTTTTTTTTCCAGTTGGTATTTTTGTTGGTTCAGTTGGAGGAATAGAAGGTCATTTCTAGTCTCATTTGTAGTTCAGTTTGTATTCTCTTCTTTGTGTCTATAGTCCTAGGGGTCCTGCACCAGTGGTCTTTTATTTTCCAATAGGTGATGATTGTCGCTAGTGAACTGCCCCATGCTTGAGTGTGCTGGTCAAGTTGGTAATGTTGTCTTAAAGATGTCCTGCCCCTCCCTTTTTCGAGATTTATTTATCTGTAGTCTTTTAAGATGACTCAGTAGTTACATCTGCTTAAGATATGCTGTCGTGCTGATGCTCAAAACTTGTCCTTTGCATTTCACTACAGCTGGTCCTGGTACGGAATGGAAGCCAAAGCCTACAAACAATAATATTTCTCAGATTTCTGTTACATCTGCTGCTGGTTCATCTGATATTTCTACAGTTTCTACTGAAGTCGATACTCAACCGCAGCCTCCAGGCGTCGAAGTTGAAATAAAGGAAGCGACTGTGGAACTGCAGAAGAAGTTAGAAAAATCACACGTTTCAGATATTCAGCATGTTATTATCCCTAACCACTTTCATGTGCCTGAGGCTGAAAAACTTGGTTTCTGTTTTGGAAGTTTTGAAGCTAGCTTGAGTTTAGGCATCAGCGCTAACAATGCTGCTGAGAGGCAAAAGACTCCATCGCTCTCTGAAACTTCTGAGGGTATTGAAGAATCGACAAATGATCAGTTTTCAAGGTCTGTCATTTCACTTCTTGCTTCCCTCAATTGGCCTTTGACTTGTGAAGCTTTTGGATTGCTTTCCCTTAGTCTAGGAATCAAAGATTAGGATGAATAGTATCAGTATATTTCACCTGTTTGTTTTAATTAATATGGGATTATTTGGAGTGTCCTGTTTTTGTTATTATATATGATACTGCAAATAGAAGAGAAGTGCATATAATTGATGGATGTCAACGTATATACATTACTTAACAAAGAATGCTTTATGCATCATAGAGGATACGAGGGAATGGTTTGTCTGGAAGTCCAGTTTTGCAGTAATACTAAACTGGATGTTCAAATAATATATTTTTCAATATTTTGAAGATTGAAAAATTTTACAACAACATACCCAGTGTAATCCCACAAGTGGGGTCTGGGGAGGGTAAAATGTACGCAGACCTTACCACTACCA
>JAPFFP010000089.1:959614-975625 GCA_026153255.1 Solanum medicagineum
TTGGGTGGTTGTTATGTGTTGTGCCTTGGCTGTTATCCCAAATCCATGTTGTCCGTAATCGTGGACCTGCCGTAGCTTGGGTGTGAAGGGATTATGCACTCGACACCTTTTCTCAATGCATTTCTTTCCCTTCATCGCATCAACAGAATTTTGTTGCAGGGAGCCACCAAGTATAGTGCAAATCTATTTAAGATAGCTTTCAACAGTATGCACTAAAGTCGCGTGCATGATGCTAGCAGCCCCTTCTGTGTTTATGACTGAACAAACTTTAGTTTATTTCTTCTGGTGGATTTCATGCCTTGATACTCTCCGCAGAAGTATACCACTGTATTTGTTAATAATTTCAATAGTTTAATTTTTGTGTCTTTTGATTTACAACTTGCTAACTTCAGCCAGTCTCAACAGTAAGGTACTGCTCCTTGTTGATGTACATTTTAAATGATCTGCAGGGAGGAAATGCTCCAACATCACTTGCAACTCAAGCTGCTGGGCTTATGCAGAGTTCGGCAGCTCTAACTCAGCAATCTCTCCCTGTATTTCGACAAGCTACAGGGATGCATCTGCCTCATTATCCTCCAAATTATATCCCATATGCTCACTATTTCTCACCATATTATGTTCCGCCAACGGCCATCCATCAATTCTTAAGCAATGGTGCATTTCCCCAGCAACCTCAGGCTGGTAATGTGTATCCACCTCCACCAGCTGCTGCTCCCAGATACTCACTTTCACAATATAGGCCAGGAGCTAATGTAGGAAACTCAACTCATATTGGAGTGCCTGGGACATATGGGCCATATGGATCCTCTACATCCAATTATACCCCTAGTTCAACTACAGGGGGTGGAAACCCTGCTTCTAATGAGGATCTTTCTGCTTCTTCCTTCAAGGATAGCCAACAAAAGGTTGGTCTTGTGTTTAGTTTAAATCTATATTGATGTCATCTTTTTCACTACTGAAACATTTGGTTGACATTATTCACATCATCATTCATCTCTAATCTTTTTGAATGATGAACAAAGGAGATCATGTAATGATTAAAGTTTGGACTTGAGAATTTCATGTTGGAGGTCTCAAGTTCGAAACCCCTTGCTAGCAAAAGCAAGAGATTTGCCTTCTAGGTCGAGCTTGTCGCACTGGGCTTGCCTACTAGGTTGCCTCTCCTTGTGGTTTGCGAGCCTTTGTATAGAGTGGGGTTTACCCTGTACGCACTCAAAGGATAGCGGTTGCGGGTTCCCTTTGTCATAAAAAAAAAAGATTAGCTACAAGGGTGTGCTTTCCCAAAAACAAAGGAAAAATGAATAATAGGGTTTATATTGATTAAGCCCTAGTGAGAGGATATAATTCTAACCTTGCCAGTAAAGTGAAAAGAAAACCATGTGAAAATTATCCATTATATCAGAACTTGAAATTCTGAGCAGAATGACAAGGGCTTAAAAGTGATGAAACTAGTTCTAAATTTCTTAAGTAATAACTATATGATTATTAAAGCCATATACTATATGATAACTATAAATATTCATTTGTATATTGTCTAAAACGAGTGTATGTATGCTGGAGAAACTTTGGTGCTGGTGGATCTGGGCCTTCGGTTTTTTTTTTGGGGAGGGCGGATGGCCTTGTGTGTTTATGAGATTAGACATTGTACTCAAGAAATCATGAGGCTATGTATTCTCTTGTATAGCACCTTCAAAATATTTCCTAAGTATACTCCCCCTGCACTTGAACTGATTTGCTGCAGACCCTGATTCTTTTAATTTTTTACTGATATATTAGAGAAGCCGTTTTGATACTTGGAGCTTTCTGTGAATGGCTGTATCTCTCAGGGGAAACTGCACTTGTGTATACATTTGTTATTATTTTTTTACTTTTTTGAGTGGTCAGCAGTGTGCACTTTAGTATAGTTATACTGGAGAGCTAATTATACTCTGCCTTGCATTTATATTTTTGCTTGTAGTTTTCAGAATCCGACATATAACATGCACATGTATTCTATAGTATATGCATGTATGCGTATACTTGTTATCCAAGAACTTGTTCAGAAATACCATAATGAAAGGAACATAGGAGTTTGTTGCTAGGTATTTAACCTTATATATATACCCCCCCCCCCCCCCCCATAGGGTCTAGCTCGAGTGGCAAAGGGTGGAGGATTTGTTGCTGAGGTCATAGGTTCAAAGCCCTACACCATGCAAAGCGAAGCCTGCTATTTAAGTGGAGAAGGGTAGAGGGGCAGGCCATTATCCACTGAGCTTAGAAGGTTGTGGTTAGTCATAAGGGTGGGCCACAAAAAGATTTCTCTGTTATAAAATTTTTTTTGCTTTGGATGGTGGTCCTCTTCAGCGGAAGTTCTAAGGGTACTACCTCCTTTGTAGGGTCGTGTATACTCTGCCAACATTTGAAAATTTTCTTTTCCTTTTTTCAAGGTTGTGGCAAACTAGAAATTGTGTTGCATGGCAGTCCTTTCAAGAAAATTTCTTGGATCCGTTGTTCTTGTCCTTGTGTCGAGTAATTTTCCTTTTGGACACCTTTGCTTTGGCAGTCCTTTCGAGAAAATTTCTAGGATCCCTTGTTCTTGTGTCGAGTAATTTTCCTTTTGGACGTCTTTGCTTTTGAGTGGGACAATCTGATGGTTATTGGGATTGTAATTGAAATGGCATCTTCCTCTTGTCTGTCTGGAAAGGCTTCTTCTCTTTTGAAACTGGCATATTTACTTCTATTTCTAGATAATGGGTGAGCTTCTACTATGATTTCTGACCTTGTGTGTGTTAAACTATTTTATATTGTTTGCTTTGAGTTTTGTTTCAACTGAATAATTTAACGTGTAACCTTGATACTATGTCCAATTCTTATAAAGGTATCCAAATTTACAGATGATTATTCTGTAGTAGACTTGTTTGTCACGTAAGGCCTGAGCCCATGGATCCCTCTTGGCTGTGTTTATCATTTTTTTGGGTTTGTACTTTATTTATGTGACTTAAAGGTGTGGACAATTTTGTTGTTGCAGAGTGAGGGCTCGGGTGTGTGGATTACTCCAGGTCGAGATTTATCCAGTTTGCAAGCAAGTTGTTTTTATAACCTACCCCTGGGTCAAGTGGCTTTTACTCCCACACAACCTGGCGATGGAAACATTGCTGGTCTTTATCATCCAACACAATCAGTGACAGCACAGACTGTTCACCCACTTATGCAACAGTCACAGACGATGTCTGGTCCAATTGATATGGTTGGACCCACAGCCACTGTCTATCAGCAGCCTCAACATTCACAAATTAACTGGCCGAGCAGCTACTAAGGAGCTGGTCCTGCCATTTGTAAACCGGAAAGAAAATGCAATTCTTGGTTCAGTTTTGGGGGTGACAGTTTGTCATAAAAAAGAGTGGCGGTTACAGTTATTTTGGAGATGGAGTAAGTATTCAGCACGTGCCTAAAAGATGCACTGTGCAGGTTGACTGTAAATCTATTAGAAATGCCCCTCCCTGAAAAAAGAAAAAGGAAACAAAGATGAGGCATCTCTTTTCTTTCTTGGGATTGAGGATTCAAAGGGTAAAACCTCCTGTAACGAATAGTGACAGTGTTTAGTTTGAGGCAGGTATAAGCAAATCAGTTTTCCATTTCATTTTTTTCAGCCCTTCGATAGTTTTCAGTGTTAACTCTTCTCCTTTTGGTCATTTTTTCACATTTCTTTCCTTAATCAAGATCCTGCTTTTGGTAGGTCAATGAGGGGTTTAGGGGATTTTCATACTTTTTCTTGCCCTTTTTGCTTCCAATCTTCTTATTCTGTAAAGTTAGTTTTGACATTTAAAAGGGGTGTACCTGGACTGTTGTTATTGGTGCTTGGCACAGGCCAGATGCTGATTCAGTTTTGCATGTGGGAAAAATTGATGTGATGCAACTTTTAAAGCGCTTGTTGAAGATATGAAATCTTTGCTTGTGCCCAAGATTTCTTGTGATCTATGTCTTATCTTTATTTGATGTACATTGTCATGAAGTAAATGAGGGGTAGGGGTCCTGAAGGCGTGTATGACAAAAGAATTTTCTGTATTATTAGTTAAGATGCTGTACATCCAAACAGCATATGACAAGCTTGGCATTCAATGCTCTGTTTGATCTCCAGGATTCATATTGCTATTTTGTTGGGAAATATGAAGACACATGGATCCTTACTGGCGTTTTGTGGTACCTCAGATACACTGTTAGGATCCAGTTCTTTCCATATTTTAATGGCTGGCGTAACCTCTGCAATTCAACCTTCCCAATAGCAGAACGCAGACAATGAGATGTACTTTCTTTGTCATCCCTGTAGGTGTACAGGGGTAGATGAATAAACGCTTCTCATTTAACTGTATATACTTGGAGCTTACTCTGTTAAATGAGCCTTCACTACTTGCTTCTCTAGTTCATAAACACAGTGGTATCCTAATAGTTGGAAAATCTCTTACAATTCTCAATAGATGACAACTTTTGATGGAGTTTTCAACTACTTTTAAATTATGTCAAATAATGACCATCTCTACTTTTAAGAAGAATTTGGGAAAAAACAGAAGGGTAATACTAACATACTTTTGTCAATTTATTTCTATTGGACTAGGGGAAGTTGTGTTTATTTTGTTGTAGATAATCTAATGACTTTCCTATTAGCAAGTGCCAATAAGGGATGGGGTGCAACTATTTGACCCCATTGTTATGGGTAGGTCAATGGGAAAGGAAATTGGGTTAGAAAACTTTTGACCAGTAACTTGAAATTTTGAACATAGGCTAGATTTGGATGAAATCTGAGTCATGGGTGGTCCGGGGCAATTTGGTAATGGATTGTGGATCAATTCAAGAGTTTGATCTTTTGAGTTGATAGCCAAAATAATAAAGAGCTTGTACAACTTTATGAAATTGAATTCAAGTGAGAGTAGAATTCTCGAAATTGATCTTCACACAAATGATAAATTATTGAACGCCATGATTTGAGGATGTGTTGTGAAATGGGCACTTGGAATGCGAGTTACGATTTTCTATCTTTGTACGATCCTCCACAACGGGATGGATCCTGCTATGGCGGTGCCGCCATGGTGGGACAGTATTTTAAGTCATAAAAATTTCAAATTCATTTTTAGTTCTCCCACTTTGTCCTTCAGAGACCAGAAGCGACCTAGGGCATGTTTTCTTCAGTTTGCCACATGTTTCATTGACAAAAGTAAGTTAATCATTCCTCTAACATGCAAGTTAATTCCTAGACCTTAGAATTTAGGAGAATCCTTATAGGGGAAGATTGTGACCTGTAATTAATAGTGGAAAAAAAGCCTTAGTTGGAAAGATTATCATAAAAGTGGCCAAAGATTTTTGTATAATCCGGATAATTTAAGAAATTGTTTGTTGATTATTTTAGGAAAAATTACTTAAGTAAATCCGTTTTTATAAATAATTACTGATTTTAGCGATACTTTTTATTTATTCCCATTTATAGCATATATAACAATACTATGATAAATTTGCATTTTTATTAAAAGTACATCATGCATTCAATATAAATATATTATAACTATTCAGTAAAAATAATTTTTTATTGCTATAAATGGTAGATATTTCTTAATCTAGTATATCTATGTAAGTTTCTCATTATTTTATTTCTTGATTGTTTATAGACAAAAAATGAGCCCAAACTTTGGAAAAGATGAAAGCTTCGGTTACTTAGAGTTTTCAAGGCTTATTTCGAGGTTAGTGATCGTCTGATATTATCATTTGTGTGATATATGCGTGTTACTACGTTGTATTACCTCCTACATGTATCTGAATAGGTAATAACAAGATGAATCTAATAAATGATTTCTCATGATAAAATTGCATGTAATGAACCTATCAATGAATTTGTGCAAGTCATGGATTATTCATGGTGTGTGTGATTGTGATAGTAATCGTGATCGAGTTCACATTCTACCACATTATTCGATCGAATGTCACAGTTTGACACATTATTGGATTGAGAATCACGTTTAGGCACACTCTTGGAAGCAATAATTAAGTATAAAACTGTAATTTACTATCCTTTTGTTTGTGTTGGTGTACTAAGTTGTAGTTGTCTGTTATATATTTCGCTTGTTAGAATAACGGTATAATTTTACTAGTACACTATTGTTATATATATTGTTACCTCACTTGTTCTTTCTTTGTTGAGTATATGACATCTTCAAGCGATTGTTGACAGACTTCATCTAGGAGACCGGTGATTATTCATACTCAATAGTGAGTTAGATCGTTCACGCCTTCGATAGATTCATCTATTTTCTTAATCCATCTCTTCTTGAACTTAGATCCTTTATATTCTATGATTTTTCTGAGATTGCATCCCCTTATGTTGGATACATAGATAGAGTTTTGGTACAATGACTATCAGGTTCTAGAGAGGTTGTTCCTCATTGCTCAATTTATTTTTATTTGAGTTTATGGAAACTCAACTTGTTTTCTGTTTGAACCCGTTTTCATGATCTTTAAATGCTTGAATCATGTAGATTACTTAGTTGGGTTGTAATATTGGTTCTCCCACTTGAGGTTAGTGTGGATGTCGCTCATGACTTATTTGGGGTCATGATAAAGTTGGTGTCAGAGCGTAGACTTGATCTCATTGTACCAAAATGAGCCTAGTAGAGTCTTGCGGAATTGTACAGTAACATTTTAGTTTTCTTCGAGAGGCTACAAGACTTTAGTAAATTTCTCTTATACTTTCCTTCTCTCTTCTTTTTGTGCTATGACTTGATTTCAATTGGTATTTGGCAATCCAAATTGGCGTCTAACTATCTTTCACTCTTCTATCCACAAATGGTTAACATGCATAATAACGGTGTTAGGCCAACAACTCCCACTAGCGAGCATGTAGAGGAGCTAACACAGAGAGGTCGAGGCCAAAGCAGATGCAAAGGAAGAGAAAGAGGTTAAGGCTAGGGAAGAGTAGCACTCCCTGAGGATGAGGCCCAAGCCAAGAATATACCCATAGTAGAGGTTCCTTCTGCACCACAACTTAAAGTAGAAAAAAATGTGGAAGTTGAGGTTGAGGGTTCAACTTGAAGACTGTCTTTTTCTCTATACGGAATTCCTAGCAGTCCACAAAAGAAGGCAGTATCAAGTAACCTAGAATAAGGAAGTTTTATACCTACTCAAGGGAACTAGCAAAGAAGCAATATGTCCAATCACCTGGTCTTTAGGATTCTTACGATAGCAGACGAGACTAAGCAGAAATACAAAGTCTAGGTAATTCTTTATCCACTTTGCCGGATCAATCACATTTGAGACCTAAGAAAGGAGAATTAGCGGCATCTCCTTCGGGAAGAGTCCATATTCTTTCAATAATACTATGAGATAGATTAGGAAAGACTTCGTTCTCCGAGTCAAGGTTTGCATTTAGCTGAGGTAGAAGTTCGTTAACAAGTGGAAAGTCAAAAAGGGGGTCATTCTCTTCTAATTGAACTTCCCCCCGCTCACGCCTTTTCCATCTTTTCTGATTTTGATAGGCATCCCACCCTCACCTCAGTATAAGAGGACTTCTTTGAGCCCTAAGCTTTGTTCCCTTCGTAAGTGACCTGAAAGCAGGGCAGACACTTTAAGAAGGTGCCAGTTGACTTTCCTTTTTCTCGAAAGGGTGGAATGCTGAGGTGGAGCAAGGTGTACGAGCTGGAACTGCGAGATTCTCCTTTGGATCCAATAATTGCTTACCATGCATTGATTTTTTTGAGTAGTTGGTCTATTTTGGAGCTATTTCCATGGTGCATGTCGCTCAAGCTCCAATCACCCACCCCCATCGCAGTCGGATCCCCTAATTTGGAGAGAACTTTGTATAATGATGCATTCTTTTGTCCTGGACTCAGTGATGATTAGTACTAAGCATGAAATGTTGATCAAATTTTTAAAACTGAAGCCTTCAGTATTCCAAGGTTGAAAGAGTGAGGATGCTTATGAATTTATTATAAATTGCTATGAATGGCTTCACAAGTTAGGTATGGAGTTAAGTTCATCATTTTTTAGCTTCAAAGTGAGGCTAAGCAGTGGTAGAGATTCTTTGTGGAGTGTCAATCGTTGATTTTTCACTACTTCCTTGGGTTCGATTTCATGTCTTATTCTTGAAAAAAAAATGTGCCCCAGATTTGACGGATCACAAGAAATACGAATTCATGGAACTTGAGTAGGCTCGCATGATAGTAGTCGCCTATGAGGCTAAGCTCCTTGCCTTGTCTAGATATGCTACCGTGACTACATAGAATGAAAGAATTCGATTATTTGTCAAAGATTTGAATCCTCCACTGCAGATTTTATTTGTTCACATGATTGTTATATGCAAGTATTTCAATAAGGTAACAAGTTTTTTAAACAAGGTAGAGGGAGTGAGAAAGGCTAAGCGGGCCAAAACTTTGGCTAAGAGACCCATGAGTGCACAAGTAATTTCCAAGGTTCTTACTCGAAAGGGTCAGGTAAGCTGCCTAATGCAGCCCGACCGGTCTAGTTAGTCATGCCTGCTTTTACAAGTGGCTACTCTAGGATTTCATAGCAAGATATTACTTAGGATGGTCAGAGAGCTTCTTCCACAGTAAGTACTCGATGTTCTCTTGATCGCAATTGTTATAATTGTGAAGAGCCAAGACATGTGAGAGGAAGTGTTCCTAACCCCATATGATCGACCCCACACAACAGTAGACCAGAGCCATAGTGCCGACAGGTGGAGGTAACAGTGATAGAGAACGTTCATAAAGTGGTCAAGGAGAAAATCAAATAGGCCATGGTGGTCGAGATAATGGTAATGCAGGTAGAGTAGTTGTGCAGATAATTAAGAAGGTTGTCCACCAGGATGATAGGGTTCAGTTTTATACTTTTTCAGGTAGGACAGAGGTTGAGCGTCTGATGTTGTGATTATCAATATTATTCTTATCTATGATCGAATTGTTGTTGTTTTGTTCAACCCATGATCTAATTATTCTTGTGTATTAATAAATTTTGCCTTGAGTTTTGATGTGATTTGTGATATGCTTGATGCCCTATCCATATTTTCACCCCAGTTGGAGAGTCTGTTGTAGTCATCTATGTTTATTATTCTTGTTCAATTTTGTTTATGGAATTTCAAACTTAGGCTGACTTAGTGATTGTAATGATTCAAGTCAGGCGTTAGGTGTGATACGATAATTAGAATCCTGGAGGGAACTCCAACCAAGACTCTTAAATTATCATGCATACATAAGGTAAAGAAATAGGGAAACATAAGCATAATCTCTTAAGAAATTCAAGAACATAGTATATCAAAATGGAATAAAATAACATAAGCTCTATACGATCCAGACATGCCCCTACTGGAATCAAATACAGGCGGGGGATATGGAAATATTCGTAACTCATCCTCAACAGAGAAATGAAACGACAGAAATAGTCTCCAAGTATCATAAAAGCTAAACAACAAAGGTAGAGGAGCACTAAGCTTGCCTTCGAAGCATGAGGACTCACCACCAATATTCAATCATATGCCAAAATCTAGCCACGTGGATAAGAAGTAGAATGAGAGCCCTCTCCTATATTATAAAATAATATAGGCAAAAGTATGTGTTAGTATATTTGAATATACAAAGTATGTACGCAATGCAAGTGGACATAAACCATGTAGTGCAAAGATCAAGTAATTATCAGGAAAGAAGGGATATTTGAAAAGTATAATAAATTTAGTGATGATTAATGCACAAGTGAATCACAAACAAAGTCATGTGAGAGCAAGTAGCATAAGTAGTCAAATGGTGAGTCATAAAGAACCATACATTTGTGAGATATAACCATAATCTATAATAAGACCATGTGAGTTATAACATGGAATCTCGGTGTCTCCCTACACAATGGAAAAAGGGAAATCTAATTGCCAACGTAGACTCTGCCTCGCTAAGCAGGTAATTTTGAACATGTGTTATGTATGGATTCATTAGTTAGTACATATTGGAAACATAATCCTATGGTGACGGCATATTTATGGTACTAAAGGTTGTTACTAAATGGTATTTTTGTCCTATAATCTTTGGTGAGTTAATTTAATGTCCCAAAATATATTTAAAAAAAATAATTTTTCATAGTTAAAATCCCCTCTTTCACTCCTAAACTTGAACGGTTAAGAATTTTTAAGAAAACATCAAGTTAGGGCTTTCTTTAAAAATTCTTCATCAAGATAAATTTTTCTCCATAGGTTTTAAGTTTTTCAACCTAAATTCTTTGTCTATTGATGAATTAATCTTAATTATGGGTCCAAGAAAATGAATCCAAAAGTTTAAAGAAAGGGTTTATTGATTGTTCTCTTCAAGTTAAGGTTCTTCATCAAGATTTATGAAGCATTTGAGGTATGTAAGGCTACTCATACTAAGTTCACCCTCTCGCCCTACATTTAAATTCAGTTGGCAAAAGTTTAATTTAGGGTTTTTGCCCAAGTTTCTTGAATTTTCGACTTGATCTGGATCCTTCCATTGAATTATATGTAATTTCATTGAGATTGTGTTTCTCTATATAATTCTAGTCCTCAAATGGTATGCTTATTTTCACATGAACCCTAGTTAAGTTGAATTGAAAATTTTTCATTGTTATATAGTTTGTATTATTTTCACTTAAAACTAAAGTATTTCAAAGTTATTCTTAAAAGAAGAGTTCTATGGGAACTTGACTATTCCAAATGCATTACTTGATTTTCAAAAGAGCATGGTTATTCCCCCCAAAAGCATAGCATATCAGTTTTGTAAGAGAAAATCAATCAAATAAAGTTTTTTATATTTGTTATCGGAGATGAGTTTGAAAGGAACATTAGGTGTTCCAAGTGTATTATTTTTATATTAAAAAGTATGGCTACTTTTAAAGAAACCATTGTCAGTTATGAGAAAGCATTATCAGTCATAAGAAAATATAATTAATTTTGTGAAAGCAAAGTCCAGTTTAAAGAAAGTATTTTGAGCAAAATCTCTAAGTATCAGATTTTTAGTTTTCCCTAAAGAGGGATTTCCTAGTATTATCTTGACACATATTATATAAGCATTAGTGCATTGCTTTGGTAATAGTATTGAGCATCAAGTTGTATAAGAATTTAGATAACTCAAATCTCATAAACTATGTAGTTAGTATAGGACAGGATCGTACCATAATACGAATGACTCTTTACTTGCCTCCGACAAGACCTATTAGATGGATCCATAAGTTAAGTTCGTCCCTTAATCTAGCAAGGTATTGTATGGCACCGATAACATTGGTAAGACGTTGTATCATCACGAGACTCATAATGATAGTTGTTGGTTAGAGAAATTCCCAAGAAAAGTAAAAGTATATTTAGCATTTGATATTATTGCATATCTCAGTTGTGAAAATTTATGTGTTCATTATATTCATATTTTACTCCCTCCGTCCCATTTTATGTGGCACCTTTTAACTTGGTATATTGCTTAAGAAAAAAGAAAGACTTTTGAAACGTGTGGTTTAAAATCATTCTCAGATATTTATGTGATTGAGAATCATTTCATTAAGGGCAAAAGACGAATTTTAAAGTTAAATTATTTCCAATTAGAGTAAGGTGACATTTTTTCGGGGGTGGATCAAAAAGAAAAGGGTGCCACATAAAATGAGAGAGGGAGTACTTTCAGTCAAGTTATTTTCAACATGAGCATCCAGTTCAGTTATTCTCTCATTCAACTTATTACATAACGTACATCCCACGTATTGACGTAATTCGACGTTGTACCATTTTATGATGCAAATTCAGGTATCCGGGTGAATAGGCATTCAGTATGATACATTCCCATCAACAGTTGGTCAGCTCTCCTTGCTTTCAGAGGGCTCTAGTTAGTTAATCGATTTATCTAATTTATAGTCAAGTATTCGTGCATCTTGTCTTAGCACGTTTTTTCAATTAATAAAGACTTCTTAGATAGTCAAATTCAGTGAGTTAGCTCTGTCTATTTATTTTGGTATTTTCAACATTATTACTATTAATATTAAGAGCTATTTTTAGATTTCTGCGTGATACTTAAAAATTTTAAAGGTTCACTTTAGGAAACTTCCTTATGTAAGTTTAGTCTTTCATTCATTAGTTAGCCAGGCCAAGGGTTCGCTTGAAACCGACAATGATTTTTAAATATTGGCCACGTTCAGGTATAGGCTAAGGACATGACATATATCTTACCAAGGAGATGACCTTTAGATACCAGAGTGTGGAGACAGCAAATTAGGATACAACGTTAATAGATAGTAAAGTATCATGTGGCGTAGCATAAGCCTTATTCTTGTAGCATATTGCTTTTGATTTCTATTATCTTATGTTATTTAGTGAGTTTTAATTATTGTACTATTTTGTTGTTGTTACTGTTTTCTTTATTTAGTTACTATGTTTTTTTTTTTACTATCAGTTTTCTTTTTCATATCTACTTTTATTTACTGCACTCGAGCCTATTGTCCTCTAAAATAATTTTTCTATCCCTATGAAACAGAGGAAAAGTCCGGTATACTCCATCCTCCCCCATCATTATGTTATTATTGATAGATTTAAAATATAGAAAGTTAGAATGATAGAAATTCATTGTTAAATTTTATATCAAAATAAAACTTCACTCTTTCAGTTTACTTGCAACAATACCTACCCCCTTTCCCTGTCATCTTTTTCACTTTTTAACTTCTTTTCTCTATCTTCCCATTCTTTTTCCTCTTATTCAAGGACTTAAACTGCGCACGGAAAAGAAGAAATAATAAACCTTGAGCCAAAGATTGCATGGGCAAGGATTCAATAAAGATGTATTTCACAAGAAACTCAAATTCCTGTGCCTTTGCCAGATAATTTTTCAAACAATGCAAAAGATCTATTAGGAATATGTGACATTTCACCATATCAATCAAGCATTTAAAATGTGGTTGCTAGCTAAACCAGAAGATGGAAAACATCAAAAGTGGCGATTTCATAACATATGTACAACAATGTATGAATTCTTGGTCGCAACAAAAAGACCCGTCACTATGATAGGACGCAGAATATTACAGTATGAAAAGTTACAGAATTACACCATGTCAAAGATCAGGCAGTCATCTATAAAACCTTTACCCAACTAAACTGTACATCAGAACATCTCAAACAAAAGGAGTA
Source organism: Solanum medicagineum (assembly GCA_026153255.1). Taxonomy (NCBI): domain Eukaryota; kingdom Viridiplantae; phylum Streptophyta; class Magnoliopsida; order Solanales; family Solanaceae; genus Solanum; species Solanum medicagineum. Next base: position 972,729 of record JAPFFP010000089.1, read on the forward strand.
GCCTGAAAGCTACTAAATTCACATTGGACAAGTATCTTCCTCACCTTCTTGAGGCATAATGTAATCCCTGCAAAGAGGGCAGGTGACATTCCAATTCTTTAGCCATCTCTCAAGACAGAGCTTGTGAAAGACATGGCCACATGAGAGGCGGTTTATCTCCACGTCATGGTTGAAATCTGCTAGGCATACCGGGCATTCTTGTGTAGGGTGATTAGATATACACAATGAATCGTAACGAACAGCAGGGGTTCTGCTTCGGAATTCCTCCATGTATGACCCAGAGGGGCTCCCACGACCCTCAAATGGGTCCAAGGGGCCTTCAATAGAATATTCTTCCCATGATGCAAAGTTTATGCCAATCACATGAAGAATAGATCGAACCATTCCCTTGACAATAGAGATGGATATGGCTGTATTAACCAGAATCACACAGAACACTCCTGCATCTGCTGGAGTTGTATATGGTGACAGTCCCATTATGAACAGAAACCTGGATGATGAAAAGAAATCTTGACATTTTGAAACGTCATACAGGACTTCAAAAAGATATGATAAGTTACCAAGCAAAAGACTCTTATGGTCTAAAATCAAGTCCCACATAGCATTCCAATCCATCTTCATATAGGTATAATAAAAAATAATTCCAAAATTTTCGCCATAAGTTACTTCTCATATTTATTTTCCTAACTAGACAAGTTCAGGAAGGGCCTCAATTGGTTTAGTTTCTTTTTGGAGCTCAAGTAGAAAAAGATTAAACAGATTACTCAGAGGAAGTAGCAGCACTAAACGTTTCAAGTTAAGCAATGAAGTTCCATCCATGTCTATCTTTTTCCATACTTATTTTAATAGTATAAATGGCAAAAAATGCAAATAGAAGGTGATCATTGGTCATTTTGAAGAGAAATGGTTAAGAGTTACCAAGTTCAAAGCACCAAAGCAGCCAATTTTTACTGTTATTTGTGTTATTCTTTATGTATATTTCCTAGTACTCTTGACATAATGTTAGTACTCTAGAATAACTGAAACATCAGGTCAGTGACCGAGTAACATCTATTGAGAATCAGACTAGTAATGATACAAAAGTTTACCGAGTATAGAAATAAAGATTTTTTGTTTAAGTCAAACTTTTGGAAGAAATCAACAGACTGGATCTGCATAGAAATGGCAATCAGGTATTATAAAAGAAACGTTGAAGCAGATCATAACAGTGAGTACACAGATTATGACATAGTAAACACTTAACCACACTGGGTGTTTACACATACGTTATATCCGTTTGCATATAATTTTCTCTCATTTAATCATGGTATACCAGACACAGAAAAAATCTTCATTGGGGGAGATTCTAATGGGCATATAGGTGCGACTTCTAGTGGTTTTGACGATGTTCATATAGGCTTTGGTTTTGGGGAAAGGAATGGAGGTGGGACATCTCTTTTAGATTTTGCTAAGCTTTGAGTTGGTTATTGCTAACTCATTTTTCGAAGAGGGAAAATCACTTGATTACCTTTCGTAGTACGGTAACTAAGACTCAGATTGATTACTTACTCCTCCGAAAGGGTGATAGAAGCCTTTGTAAGAATTGCAAGGTTATTCCGAGTAAAAATATTTCCACTCAACATAGGCTACTAGTGATGAATTTAGAGATTAAACGCGATAAGAGGAGAAAGTTATTTATGCCCAACCTAGGATCAAATAGGAAGGCTTGACTCCTGCCCTTTCTCGAGAGATGGGAGAAAAGCTTAGTAGTTTGGGAACTTGGAGTAGTAGCGGAGATGTGAACACCATGTGGGATACTACTGTTGGTTGAATTAGAAAAGTAGCTACCGAGGTACTGGAGGTATTGAGATGGACCTTAGGTGGACGTCAAGGTGATTGCTGGTGGAAATAGAGAAGTTCAAGGCAAAGTAAAAGCTAAGAAGATTACCTATACAAAGTGGTTGGAGTGTATGGATGAGGATTAAAATCGAAGGCTTAAGGATGTCTATAAGACGGCGAAGACAGAAGCGAAGAAGGAGGTCATGGGTGCTCAGACGACAACATTTGAACGCTTGTATATTGAGTTAGGTGAAAAAGACGGGGACAAGAGATTGTATAGGCTTGCGAAAGAGAGATAGAGAAAAGCTTGCAACTCGAACCAAGTGAAGTGCATCAAGGATGAGAAGGGGGAAGTGCTGGTGGATGAGACTTTCATTAAGCAAAGGTGGCAAGCTTACTTTCATAATGGGTGATTTGGTGCACTTCGATAGTCATAGATTTTGGTTACTGCAGACGTTTCAGAGCTGAAGAGGTTAAATGTGCTATTAGTAGGATGAACAGAGGGCGAGTGATCAGACCCGATGAGACTGCGGTTGATTTTTGGAAGAGCGCAGTCAAGGATGGTATGGAGTGATTGACTAGGTTGTTTAATGTTATTTTGAAGACTGCTAAGATGTCAGATGAATGGAGGAGGAGTACAATGGTTCCATTGTACAAGAATAAGGGTGATATTCAAAACTGCAACAATTACAGTGGTATTAAGTTGTTCAGTCACAGTATGAAGGTCTGGGAGAGAGCGGTGGAGATGAGGACGAGAAAAGGGGTATCTATTTTAGAGAATCAGTTCGGATTTATGCCTGGACGATCGACCACTGACGCAATTCATCTTGTTCAGCGACTAGTGGAGAAATATAGAAAAAGAAAGAGGGACCTTCATATGGTGTTCATTGATCTTGAGAAGGTCTACGACAAAGTTTAGATGGATGTCCCGTGGAGGTGTCTAGAGGCGAAAGATTTCCAATGATATGTATTAGGGTGATAAAGTGTAAGATCCTGCCCCATACGTGCATATATTGTCCGCTCTGGCCCCACAGGACCGCACGGTTTTGTTCCTCCCAGGCAAGCCCGGGAAAACGCGT
>JAPFFP010000089.1:983404-1027667 GCA_026153255.1 Solanum medicagineum
ATAAAACGCGTTTGTTAAATGAAACCAAAATTAGGGCAGCAACCTTAGGGTGATGTTTATAACTCAAACCATGTTAAGAACTCCAAATTCTGTTCATAGTAAAACTCACAATACATAGAGAAATTACAAAAGCAAAGGCAAGTGTGCAATTCTCTCACTTCATTTAAGGATAATCTCCTCAACCGACACAAAACATGTATACACTTGACCCTCTTAAGCGTTAGACGCACATATAGCCCATTAACACGAGATTCAAGCACTTTTAAAAGTTAGCACTAATTTGACCAAGCCATGTCATGTTTCATTTGAATTTTACTAGTATTGTAAGCTGTGGGGTGTTACAATAGGTTTCAATGTCTAGTCCTCAAATAGAACATAACATAATCAAGAATTCTCGAGGCATGCTGAAGAGACAAGCAACTACCTCTCAAGGGGTCTAGAAGCTCAGTCTTGTAAGTGGGAATTCTAATAAGGGGGACAGGGCTCTCAAACTACAAACATGTAGCAAGTGAAGCACCAAACAACACCGTAATCAACAAATGGAAACAAACCTTAAATAAAACAATAAAGAACACAAGTACTCCTATCCACCCAACCACATACCGCCGAACTACACACCTGCACTCAGAAAGTCCCAGCATAACAATAACACATACAAAAATACATATTATAGAATAATATCTCAGATTATACAATTAATTTCTAGAGTCAAGTAGTACAATAGTCCTTTAGTAACATGAGCTGTTTCAGTTTCACAACATAGTATCGATATAGTCCAGTCTTTACAATATACATAGGCTCTAAGAATTTCAACATAGTACATATAACAACTTCCAAGAACGGATGATATGAGATGGAGTGAATGCTACGGAATATAAATAATGTGATGCAATGTCAAGTAACCATGATGCATGTCACAACCGAAGCCTAGGGCCTAAACGTGGCACAGTGAATAGGAACCTGAAGGGACCCCAAATAAGCCTCTTAGCATATTATTTACACATCCTTAGTCACGGAATCAATTAAACAAAAAAGGAGAGAGTATAAATAAGGATAAAGGGACTAAGGGAAGTCTTTAAAAGTATAAAACATAGAAGAGTCAAGCTCAAAGCATAAGTACATCATTTATTCCAAGAACACCTCTAAACATAGATTTGAGCAGGGGCCAAGACACTTTCCAAGCTCACCCTCATAGTATCAAGACTTCAATATAAAGAATAAACAAAGCAAGAATAGCATAGCTAGTGTCCCCGAACTTGGGGACTCACCAAAACTTATCTTCAAGATACCAAAACTAGCCACGTGGAGGATGATCGTAAGGGGCTCTGGTTCCTACATGATAACATCATGTAGGTATAGAGTATGCATTAGTACATTTAAATGTACTAAGTATGTAGGATGCAATGCAACAAGAGATAGGCAACATAGTCAAAATGCATAATCATAAGCAAGGAATAAGTATAATAACAACATGGAATGCATGACCAATGCTTGAAGTAAAACGTGCTTTATAGAAAATATTACATTTGTAGGAAGAGACCATCATCATAGACCAAACAAGCTATTACTTAGAATCCAAGGCATACCACCCCCTTGGAAGGTGATTGAGGTATCTACCCCTCAACATGGTAGATGGGCACCCCTATCAAAGTGGTCAAGGTATATACCCCTCAACATGGTAGATAGGCATAGCACCCCCCTTCCCCATCAAAGTGGTCAAGGTATATACTCCTCAACATGGTAGATGGGCATAGCACCCCTATCAAAGTGGTCAAGGTATATACCCTTCAAACGTGGTTGATGGATGGGCGTAGCACCCCCTATCAAAGTGGCCAAGGTATATACCCCTCAACATGGTAGATGGGCATAACACTCCCCATCAAAGTGATTGAGGCATATCACCTCCTCAAGAAGGTGTGGTCAACTTGCAATATTATAGATACTTTTCATGAATTCAACACATACAAACATTCCTTTCATTATCATAAAGTCACTTGACTCATAAGCCATGTAATAGATCATCAATAAATCAAGAATCCTTAACCGGACATTTTATCAAACACTTGATGGGTGTGTAATGCTAGTTTAAAATCATGCAATTCAAGAGTGAAATCATGTGAGAAAACTCAAGGTAAATCAACCCCCAATACATAGTAAAACCCTCATGCAAGATAGCCAGAGACCTCTCATCAATTATCATAACAAATCATAGATTCATAGCTCAAAACATACTTAAACAATATTTTATGAAACCCCAACATAGTTTGTAATAAAATTTCATAACAAGAGATACCCATAGGTAATCCAACTTGAAAACATGTAATTTGCATAAAAAGAAAGGTTGGGAACCATGGGTGAAATGACCTAATGGTTGAAACCTACATACCTCAAACTTGGGGATTTCCTTGATGTAGATTTGAATGACAACTTGAAGCTTGAATGAAGTTCTTTAGATCCAAAAATGTGTTTGGGACACTTGAATTTGGATGAAACATTTAGTTAAGTGTTAGAGAGGGTTTTGAGAGTGTCTTAAGTGATATACAGTTGAAAAATGGCTATGTATAGGTATTTTAACGCATAGGAGGGCATGGGCCCAAGATTCCAAAGCCTTAGGCCAAAACAGAAAACTGGGAGGAAAATAACACTAATCCGCACCCCTGGCGTGTGCGGCCAGGGCGCGGATGAACACTAGATAAGAAATTTTTGGAAAATGAAATTTCAATACGACTACTCTAAAATTGGTGTTATACCCATTTCCAGCTCAATTTTACCCCCCAATCACGAATATGAAGTCGAATTTTCGACAAAGGCTGAAACTTAAGACTTGAAATCATGTAGGGGAACTTAAATTAGTACCTTAGGCTTGAGTAGAGTGGAAGAGATATGCATATCGCCTTTGCATGTCCGCCTCGGCTTCCCATGTGTCACTTTTAACTTGTTGGTTTCTCCAAAGAACCTTGACGGAAGCTACATCCTTGTTTCTCAACCTTGCTTGTCTATCCAAAATTTCTACTGGAACCTCCTCATTTGTCAAATTATCTTCAACAGCACCCACAACATCTAGAGGTACAATAGTACTTGGGTCACCCGCACACCTTCTCAACATAGATACATGGAAAGACTGGATGAACCATATTCATTTCAATGGGCAACTCCAGCTCATAGGCCACCTTACCAATCCTCCTCATCACTCTATAAGGACCCACAAACCTTGGGCTTAATTAACCCTTCTTGCCAAACCAAACCACACCTTTCATGGGTGAGACCTTCAAATAGACCCAATCACCGACCTTCAAATAGACCCAATCACCAACCTTAAATTCAAGATCCCTTCTCCTCACATTGAAATAGGACTTTTGTAGACTTTGGGCTGTTTTCAATCTCTTCCTTATCAACATCACCTTCTCCATGGCATATATGACCAAATCCAGACCTAACAAAGCCATCTCCCCCACCTCACACCAACGGGGATCTACAACGTCTACCATAGAGGGCCTCAAAAGGTGCCTTACCAATGCATGAATGATTACTATTATTGTAAGAAAACTCAATGAGTGGAAGATGTTCATCCCAACTACCCTTAAACTCTAAAATACAAGCTCTTTTACATATCCTCAAGAGTTTGGATATCCGTTTGAGGGTGAAAGGCCGTACTAAGCTTAACCTTTGTACCAAGACCTCTTTGGAAGGACCTCCAAAAGTGAGAAGTGAATTGAGCACTACGATCCGATATGATAGACAAGGGCAGCCCAGGCAATCTAATAAACTCATGAATGTACAATTTGGCATAATCTTTGGCACTATAAGTAGTTTTGACTAGTAGGAAATGAGTCGATTTTGTCATTCTATCAACAACAACCCAAATGGAGTCAAAATGCTTTCTAGTATTAGGCAAACCAACCACAAAATCCATATTGATTTCCACCCACTTCCAACTAGGAATCTGTATATCTTGGGCTAGGCCACTCGACCTTCGATGTTCGACTTTCACTTGTGTCATGACTCAAACCTAGGGCCTAGGTCTGAACGTCGAATGAGAACCCGAAGGCCCCCAAACAAGCCTCTTAAATTATAATTGCACATTATAGGTTTAAATGGTAATGGCAAATAGATGACAATGAAATATGGGAATGGGACTAAGGGACAACTTGTAACCATAAGCGGAAGCATAAGTTAAATAGTTTAAAACATACCAAGTGTAGCAATAGTCCAGACACACCTCTAAATAATGACAATAAACAGAGCCAAGAATACAAGTCTAGGCTCCTCAATACTAAGTCAAAATGAAAGTACATCAAATATTTGAATAACAAAGGCAAAGCTTGAAGATAAGTTCTCTGTCCCTACATGATTATAGCATGTAGGCAAAAATGCGGTTAGTACTTTGGAATGTACTAAGTATGTGAGTATGCGATGCAACAAGTAAATATAATAACAAAGAATACTTATCTAGTATGACAAACTCCAAGCTTAAACAATATATTCAGTTCCAAAGTAAAGCGTAAAGTAATGCCATGAAAATGCATAGATAAGCACAAAAGCAAATAAGTGTGGGAATAAGACCATAACCAACAAAACCTTATGAGGTATAATGGAATACCAGCGTCATACTCTACACCGACCAAAGAGTGAGTCAACTTGCCAAGGTATAACTCCAGCAACGGAAATACTAAATGGATCCACTAGTCCGAAAGCCTAAAAAAGCATAATCAATATATCCTATGATGACACGTGGTTATGAGATTAGAAGCTTAACATAAGACCCCTTAGGTCGAGTCCCAGTCCTAACTCATTTGGTGCTAAGTCAAAATTCTATGCAAACGAACAATGCATATTAGAAATAATCAAAACTTAATTTAGTTCAGTAAGTCATAACTTGTAAATAAATCATATTCAAACTTGTACTTAGAATACATCCTTAACAAAGATTCAAAATGAAACTGAATGGGTCTTAAGTCACCCAATATCATTTCATACTTGTATTTACTTATTCTTGTCCAAAATCATAAGTTTAATTATGCCATGAATGCCAAATATCCAAAGTTCATAACTCAACTTAAATCACGTTGGGGACTGGTTCAATAACCTTAAAATCACAAGTTTTATATTCAAATAAAGTTACAATAATCATAGGAACATATTAGGATAAAATAATAATAACTCATTTGTAGATCTAAGACTTGAAAATATTGGTTAGCTTAAATAATGCAAATCTAAAATGCTTGAATTAAATTATGTAAAGCTTCATAAAAATTCATAATAATCATAAACTATATGAATAACCATAAATTAAGTAAATATCAAATTAGTATGCAATTATACATAAATCAAAGATTGAAAATTCGTAATTCTAAATTTAGTTTTTCAAATAGGACTTCTTGGTTGAAAGGAAATCAAGAATCAAACCCACATACCTTGCTTGATTAGCCTTGAGAAGATAAAGAGACGTGGTGGAGATCTTGAAGAATACTTAGCCTAAGTGTTGAGAGAGTTTTGGGAGCGCAATGTAGATTAGGGGACTTTGTTTCTTGGGAGAGTGATGTAGAGACTAAGTAGGGGGGGTTATTTATACTGATATTTGGGGTTATAAGGGTCATTTAATCACTAAAAGTGGTCAAAAACGTGTGGGGGAAAGGGCATAAAATCAGGAGGTGCAAAGTGGCTTTTTGACTCACTTTTATAATGAAGAAAGATGCCAAACACAAGGGAGTGGGCATGGGACCTAGGTATGACATCATTATCCTTTCCCATGGTGCTATGGCATGGTATGGTATGGCCTCAAGTCGTGCTAAGGGAATTACAAAGGCTGCCCATGCAAGCGATGCAACAATGGCAAAACAATTACTCCCAAACAAGTCAATTACGCAACCTTAACATATGCCTTCATTTCGAATAATTCCAAACGCAAACCAAACTCCATTTTTTTGGTCTTAACTTCACATAATATTGCCCCCAAAATATTATACCAAGGATAAACCAACCGCCCTTCTAAGACCACCTCAACAATCACATAACTAAACCAAGCTAATCACCAAGATAACCTTCAATTCAAATTTTACTTAGTTCAAATAGGAATTCGCTTGAACATTATCCTTTCACACAAGTATAGGATTAAAAACACCTATTACATTACAATCCCTTGGGATCATTCGTCCCCGAATGAGACAAGAGTAGTTTGAATGAATAGGAATTGAAATAGTGACTAAGAGCTTAACATATCAAAATGCAAAATAGAGCTTATTTTCGTTCAAAACTTATACAAATATCATAAAGTAACATCAAAATAATTATGCATTCTTAATAATTATAACAGTGACAAAATAGTACCAAATGAGGAATTCAGACTTGAGGAATAGAATTACCTAAACCTTAGGCTTGATTAGTTGGGAAAAGATGGGGGTATTTCTTCATCATGTTTGCTTCAGCGTCCCATGTAGTACTGTCAACATACTGGTTCCTCCAAAGCACCTTGACGGATGTCACATCCTTATTTCTCAACCTCTTGACTTGTCAATCCAAAATTTGTACCGGTACTTCTTCATAAGTCAAATTTTCTCCAACCTTCACAACATGTAATGGAACTATAGAACTTGCATCACCAATGCACTTCCTTAATGTAGATACATGAAAAACAAGGTGAACCAACTCCATATCACTAGGCTACTCAAGCTCATAAGCTACCTTTCCAACCTTTCTTAAAATTTTGTAAGGACCCACAAATCTTGGGCTTAACTTGCCATTTTTGCCAAAACGAACAACACCCTTCATAGGTGAAACTTTGAGATACACCGAATCTCCCACATCAAATTCAAGATCTCTCCTCCTCATATCTGAATATGACTTTTTTTGGCTTTGAGCTATTTTCAATATGTCTCTTATCATCCTCACTTTTTCCATAAACTCCAAGACCAAATCCGGGCCTAATAATTCCATTTCACCGACCTAAAACTAGCCAACCGGTGATCTACATCTCCTACCATAAAGAGCTTCAAATGGAGCTATCTCGATGCTAGAATGATAACTATTGCTATATGCAAACTCAATAAGAGGTAAGTGAACATCCCAATTACCTTTAAATTCCAAGCCACATGCTCTCAACATATCCTCTAATGTTTGAATGGTCCTTTCCGTTTGACCATCTGTTTAAGGATCAAAATGCGGTACTCAGCTTAACTTTGGTACCCAAATCTCATTGGAATGCCTTCCAAGAATGAGAAGTGAATTGAAGGCCACAATCTGATATTATTGACAAAGGAACACCATGTAACCGGACTAACTCATGAATATATAACTTTGCATAATCTTCAGCACTATACAAAATCTTAACCAGCAAGAAATGAGTTAATTTGGTCATACGATCCATAATAACCAAAATTGAATAATGTTGTTTCCGAGTCCGAGGCAATCCAACAATGAAGTCCATATTGATTTCCTCCCACTTCCAAGTTGGAATTTCAAAGTCTTGAGCTAGCCCACCAGGCCATTGATGCTTCGGCTTTCACTTGCTGACAATTTGGACACTCGGACCAAGCTTGGCTATGTACTTTTTCATATTACCCCACCAATAGACTTCCTTCAAATCTCGATACATTTTGGTGAAACCTGGATGAATGGAATAAAATGAATTATGAGCCTCTTGAAAGATCAAGGTTCTCAATCCATCTACATCCGGCACACACAACTGACGTTGGTATCTAAGAAAACCATCTTCCTCTTGTGAGGAAACCTCCACTATTTTTGTTCAACTAATTTATTTAATTCAATCAAAGTAGGGTCAAGGTCTTGCTTTGACTTCACATCAACAATCAAAGAAGATCGAAACCCGTCATAAACAAATATGCCACCATCATTAATACCTTCCAACCTAACACCTAATCTATCCAACTAATGGAATTCCCTTGCTAACTCTTTCTTTTCACCCTCAACATGACTCATACTACCCATAATTATTCTACTCAAAGCATCGGCCACCACATTGGCCTTACCCGGATGGTAGTGTACACTCATATCATAGTCTCGGAGAAGTTCAAGCCATCTCTGCTGCCTTAGATTCAAGTCCCTTGAGTGAACGCATACTGCAAGCTCTTGTGATTAGTAAATACAAAATTCATGTGAACCCCATAGAGATAGTGACGCCAAATTTTTATAGCAAACACTACCGCTGCCAATTCAAGATCAGCGTTGGATAATTGTACTCATGCACTTTCAACTGTCTAGAAGCATAAGCTATAACCTTACCATCTTGCATCAACACGCAACCCAACCCAACTCTAGATGCATCACAATATACCACAAAACCATCCAAACCATCTGGGAGAGTCATGATGGGAGCGGAAGTCAACTTATCTTTCAATGTCTGGAAACTCTTCTCACATTCATCAGACCACATAAACTTGGACTTTTTCTGGGTCAATTTGGTCAAAGGAGATGCAATTGAAGAAAACCCTGCTACAAACCATCGATAGTAACCTGCCAAACTCAAGAAACTCCTTATGTCAGACGGAGTTAAGGGTCTAGGCCAGTTTCACACTGCCTCAGTCTTCCTTGGATCCACCATAATACCTTTATCAATCACCACATGACCAAGGAAAGAAACTTCTTTCATCCAAAATTCACACTTGCTGAATTTGGCATACAATTTCTCATCTCTCAAAGTTTGAAGGACCGTTCTCAAATGTCCCTCATTTTCCTTCTCACTTCGGGAGTAGACTAGTACGTCATCAATAAAGACCACAACAAAAATATCAAGGTATGGTTTGAAGACCTGATTCATAAGATCCATAAATATAGCTGACACATTAGTCAATCCAAAAGACATCTCCAAAAACTCACAGTGCCCATAACTTGTTCTAAAAGCTATCTTAAGAATATCACTTTCCCTAACTCGTAACTAGTGATACCTAGAATGAAGGTCGATCTTAGAAAAATGCCTAGCTCCTTGTAGTTGGTCAAATAAATCATCTATCCTCGGAAGTGGGTACTTATTCTTAGCGGTGACTTTGTTGAGTTGATGATAGTCAATGCACATTTGGAGTGATCCATCCTTCTTCCTTATAAACAAAACAGGAGCACCCCATGCTAGGCCTAATAAATCCCTTCTCCAATAAATCTTTCAACTGATCCTTAAGATCTTTCAACTCCGCTGGCGCCATCCTATAGGGTGGAATAGAGATAGGTTTGGTATTGGGAAGGAGGTCTATGCCAAAATCGATTTCCCTTTCGGGAGGAATACCAGGAAAATCTTTGGGAAACACATCGGGGAATTCATTGACTATAGGAACTGACTCAAGAGAGGGAATCTTAGAAGACACATCTCGAACCCTAACCATATGATATATACACCCCTTATATATCATCTTACGACCTTTAAGATATTGAATAAACCTACCCTTTACCATAGAATCTTGCCCTTCCCACTCAACCAAGGGTTCATTAGGAATTTGGAATTTAAGTTTACAGGTTCTACAATCTATGGTGGCATAAGAGGCATGCAACCAGTCTATACCAAGGATGACATCAAAATCTACCATAAATAATTCAATAAGATTGCACGGAAGAGTCTTATGTATAGCAGACACAGGAACATTTTTATAGACTCTTTTAGCAACTATTGACTCACCCACGGGAGTAGACACAAGGAAAGGGTCATGCAAAATATTGGGACTTAAATTGAACCTATTGGCAAGGAAAGGGGTCACAAAGGATAAGTTGACACCAGGGTCTAACAACACATAAACATCAACATCAAACACTTTCAACATACCCATGACAACACTTGGCTGATCTTCCACCTCTTGCCTCCCATGTAGTGCATAGAACCTATTTTTGCAAGGACCACCACCTTGTTGCACAGATTGTGGCTTTTGGTTTTCCTGTACATCTTTATCATGCGGGCAACTACCCTTACCCTGATTATGAGCCTTGGGGCAATTGGCAATTTTGTGACCTAGTTGGCCACATGCAAAACAACTTCCCGACTCCAGATAACACACACCACCATGGCTCTTACCAGACTTTTTGCATGTTGGCCAAGCTTGAGCATGGCCACCAATTTATTGACCCTTAGTATGTTGAAACTGATCATTAGTATGCCTTTGGTGGAAGGCATTCGAAGACCCTTGTTGTTGGAACCTTTGGTTTTGATGACCTCGGTTAGCATCACCACCCTTGTAACCTTGATACTCACCATCATACCTTGGCCTCTTACCATCATTTTTCCTCAGCTTGTGAATCTTCTTTTCCTCAAGTTGCTTGGCATAAATCATAAGCTGAGATAAATCCATGTCTTGGATTAGTAGGCAGTTTGGCATTCTTCATTGATGAGGTCAGAGACTCCCGAAACAAACATATTCATCTTACCCGTAGGATCGGATACCAGAATAGGAGCATATTTGGAGAGTGTCTGGAATTTCAGTGAGTACTCATAAACGCTCATCGACCCTGGCCTCAAGTTCATAAACTCTTTCATTTTGTCTTCCCTTAATTAAAGAGGGAAAAAGTTGTCCAAGAATGCAAACTTGAATTCTTACCAAATCAATTGGACCACCAAGCACCCTTTCACCTTCCCACTGATCATACCAAATCTGGGCAAGGTTTTTAAGTTGGTAGGCTGCCAACTCCGCCTTCTCCTCCGATGACACACCCATAATCGAGAGAACCTTGTATACCTCACATCAATGAACTCCATGGGAACCTCATCAATTCTATTTCCATAAAATTCTGGCGGGTTCATACCGGTGAAATCTCTCACCCTTGCTGCCTGGTGGGAGCTTGAGCTGGAGTTTGTGTAACCTGGTTGGCAACCATTTGAGCCAATAATGAGATAACATTCCTGAACTAGGCATGGGACACATTACCCTCTTCTGGAGAATGGGGAACCTCACGTATAGTAATATTTCTTCTTGGCGGCATTTTCTACAGTGCAACGAACAAGTCATTAGAAGGAAGGCTATCTTAAGTTAATCTAAGACATGATTTGATTTAAGCAAAGAAGTGAGACAATCCTAAACATCTCATAGCCTCCTATTCATAGTTATGGCGCGCTTCACCACCATAAATAAGACTCTAATTGATGCGGTGTGTAGACTTTCAAGGATCATTTTAAAACCTTGTGCTCTGATACCAAGTTTGTTACAACCCAAACCTAGGGCCTAGGTGTGACACGGTGAATGAGAACCCGAAGGCCCCCAAACAAGCCTCTTAAATCATAATTGCACATTATAGGTTTAAATGGTAAACGGCAAATAGATGATAATAAAATATGGGGAATGGGACTAAGGGACAACTTGTAACCATAAGCGGAAGCATAAGTTAAATAGTTTAAAATATACCAAGTGTAGCAATAGTCCAGACATACCTCTAAGCAATGACAATAAATAGAGCCAAGAATATAAGTCTAGGCTCCTCAATAGTAGTCAAAATGAAAGTACATCAATCTTGATAGGATCGAGGTTAGAAACAACACTAATATGGAGTGAATACCAGATTGTGGAAGCAACAACAAAAAAAGAAAGAGAAAAACTAATTAAAGATATGAGAAATTCAAAGGGAAGATCCAAGAATTTCCAGGAAATTGATATTCTAAGGCTTTGACAAGATCCAAATAACAACGTATAGATTTGTGGAAGAAATCTAATGCCTCTATTTGAGAACTAGGATACCTTAAATAGAACAAGGAAACATTAGTAACCTATATATAAATAAGGAAATAAGGTAAAACCAAACTAGGAAAAGAATCTTGACAAATTTGGAAAGTTTGACTAGTGTTTTCTACAAATTTGGGCAAAAAACAAACTTTGTTGTGGCTGATTCTTGGACTCTTCTTGGCCTTATTTGCACGAAATTTAACCCTAAATTCTTCATCTTGGACTTGAATTTGGGCCACCAAATTATTGTACCATTTGGACAATTTATCCTTCTTAGGCTTTTGCTCTTCTTCCGCAATAAGACACCTTTGGATCTGCAATTGAAGCTCATTGAGCTTATCATTAAACTCCTTGGTTTGAGATCTCGTTATGGGCCTCCTTTGATCTTCTAAAGCTTCATCCTTTTCATCCTTGTCCTTCAAAGGAGTAGAGCTTTGTATGATCCTATCATTCCCCTCTTTTTCAAGAGAATTCGTCCTCGAATTTAAATCTGCATCAAAATAGGAAAGATCAGAAACATTAAAAGTAACACTAACTTGGAACTCACCAAGAATATCAAGTTTATAAGCATTGTCTCCAATCTTTTCAAGGACTTTTATGGGCCACTTCCTCTAGGATCTACCTTGGTCTTTCTTTTGGAAGGAAATCTTTCCTTTCTCATATGCACCCAAACCAAGTCCCCAGGTTTAAAGACAACATATTTTCTTCCTTTATTCCTTTGTAATGCAACTTCCTTATTTTTCTTTTCGATTGCAAGCCTTGTTTGTTCATGAATCTTCTTCATCATGTCTGCCTTCTTTCTAACATCAAGATTAGAAAAATCATTAGTAGGTAAAGGTAATAAATCAAGAGGGGTAAGGGGGTTGAATCCATATACAACTTCAAAAGGAGTCTTACCAGTAGAAGAATGAGAGGTCCTATTATAAGAAAATTCCACATTAGGCAAGTAATCTTCCCAAGAAATCAACTTTCCTTTCAAAACAACCCTCAACATATACCCCAAAGTTCTATTAACCATTTCTGTTTGGCCATCAATTTGTGGGTGACAAGATGTGGAAAATAGTAATTTAGACCCTAACTTTCCCCAAAGAATTCTCCAAAAGTGACTTAAAAACTTGGCATCCCTATCACTAACAATAGTTCTAGGTATTCCATGCAATTTAACCATTTCTTTTACAAACACGTCAGCCACATGAGTGCATCATTAGTCTTTTTACATGGAATAAAATGAGCAATTTTAGAAAATGTGTCTATTACCACAAATATACTATCCTTACCATATTTAGTCCTTGGAAGCCCCAATATGAAGTCCATAGGAGCATCAATCCAACGAGAACTAGAAAAAGGTAAATGACAATAAAGACCATGCAACAATGTTCTAGACTTAGCTTGTTTACATTCAAGACCATGAGAACACAGTTTTTCAACATCCTTTCTCATGCTAGGCCAAAAAAATGTTCAGAAAGTATTCCAAAGTTTTAGGCACTCCAAAATGTCCCATTAGCCCTCCACAATGTGCTTCCCTAACAAATAGTTCACGCAAAGAGCAGTTAGGTACACACAACTTATTTTCCTTAAACAGAAATTCATCTTGAAGATTGAATTTCTCGAAAGGACCCAACTTACATTCATAAATTTTTTTACCAAAATCAGAATCATTAGCATATAGTAACTTGATTTGGCCAATACCCAACAACTTTGAAGTAAGAATAGATATCAAAACTTACCTTTTTGGGAGCGCATCAGCAACCACATTCTCCTTTCCTTGTTTGTAGGCAATTACATAAGTAAAAGTTTCAATAAATTCCACCCATGTAGCATGCTTACGACTAAGTTTACCTTGGCTCTTCAAGTACTTCAATGACTCATGATCAGTCTTGACCACAAATTCTCGAGGCCACAAGTAGTGCTGCCATGTAGCTAACGCCCTTACCAAGGCATATAACTCTTTAACATAAGTTAAGTAGTTCAATGTTGCTCCACTTAGCTTTTCACTAAAGAATTGGCTTGGAGTCTTGCATCAAAGCAGCACCTATGCCCTTACCATAGGCATCACACTCAACTTCAAAAGACTTTGTTAAGCCAAAAGGCATAACTAACCACTCAGAAAGTCCATATTTGGTCTTAAAATTAGTTTTCTATTCATCACCAAGATTCATACAAATCTGATGGTAACCACTTTTAAGATCAATTTTAGAAAAGATTTTGGATCCATATAGTTTATCTAGCATATCATTAAGATGAGGGATAGGATGGCAATACTTTACCATTATCTTGTTGATGGCTCTACAATCCATACACATCCTCCATCTTCCATCATTTTTGGGTACCAGTAGGACAGGAACAGACCATGGGCTCATGCTCTCTCGAACAAAACCCTTTTTAAGCAATTCTTCAGCTTGGCTTTGTAATTTCTTGGTTTCTTCAGGACTACGCCTATAGGCAGGCCTACTAGGCAGTTGAGAGTAGGCACAAAGTCTATTTTGTGCTCAATCCCTCTCAAAGGTGGCAACCCCTTTGGAGTATCATTAGGAAAAACATCTTCAACACCCTGCAAAAAGAGAAGAAACACTATTTAGCAAAGAAGGAGTTAGTTCTTCAAAGTTAATCAACACTTCTTTATAAGTAAGTAGTACTATGGGTGGCCCCTCTTTTCTAGCATTCAAACACTCTTTGGCTTTTACATAAAGACTCTCTTTTTTCTTTTCCTTAGCCTCTTTCCTCTCACCAAAACTTTTTATTTTTTCATTCAAACCCTCTTTTACCTATTTACTTAGTTTGCTGTTCTCTCTCTCTTTTTCTCGGCCATCTCTCTTTTTTTCTATCTCTTGGCCCTTTTATTTTCCCTCAAGCTCACTTTTTATCTCTCCCCTTTGCTTTTCCATTGTTTCTGTCAACTATTTCTGATGTTCAAACACTTGTGAAGGGGATAATGGTGCAAGAGTAAATTTCTTACCATTATATAGAAGACTGTACCTATTTTTTCTCCCATGATGAGTAGTATCCCTATCATATTGCCAAGGTCGGCCAAGTGAAACATGACATGCTTGCATTGGAACTACATCACAAAAAATTTCATCTTCATACCTACCAATATTGAATGAAATCATGCATTGTTTGTTTACTTTTACCTCTCCACTATCATTCAACCATTGGAACCTATATGGGGTAGAGTGTTTCATGCATGTAATTCCCAGCTTATCTACCAAATATGAACTCACCACATTTGCATAACTTTCCCCATCAATAATCATAGAATAAGTCCTCCCCTTTATTCCACATCTAGTATGGAAAAAATTCTCCCTCTGTTCTTCATCACTACTACCCAAATTAATAGTCATAATTCTCCTAACTACCCCAATTGGGCAGTTCTAAATCAACTTCCTCACTTACACCTCCTCCCTCTTCTTCTTCCCCCTAACCTTTTTCACTCTCATATGCTCCATTCTCTCTAAGTATGATGTTTCTTCTACTTGGACATTCATGCATCATATGACCCCTCCTATGACAATTATGACATTGAATAGAACTAGAAAGCTTAGAAGATCTGAGATTGAAGGTTTTAGCCCCCTCATCAACTTTATCTTTACCTCTGTCTTCTTGAGGTTTAGAAGGAGCTTTTCCGTCTTGATTAGACCATGGCTTCTTAGAGATGGAGTTAGGCCAATTTCTCCATGAGTTAGGTTGCTGCTTTTTCTTGATTTGTTATTCTACTTTAACAGACAAATCAACTAACTCATCTAGTGTTACATATGGTTGTATCTCTACTACATTAGCTATATCAGAATTTAAACCATTTACAAATCTATCCGTTGTAGTTTCTTTTTCCTCCATGCTATTAGCTTGGGTCATAGCAATATCTATGCTTTTGAAGTACTCATCCACCGACGTGGAACCTTGTTTCAAGTGTTGAAGGCGATATTGCAACTCTCTTTGAAAATATGATGCCACAAACCTCTTCTTCATCACCCCTTTCATCTTCGCCCAGGTAGCAATAGGTGGTAGCTCATCTTGCACTTTGTCCCTAGCAAGCTTTATCCACCAAGAAACAGCAACATCAGAAAACTCAAAAACAACAAGTTTAACTTTCTTACCCTTAAAGTAGTTATAACAATCAAAGATGGCTTCAACTCGTCTCTCCTAATCAAGGTACAAGTCTAGGTCCCTTGTCCCGTTGAAAGATGGAATCTTCATTTTTATGCTACTTATATTATCATATTTTACTCTGCCTCTTTGTCCCCTGCTATCTCTTCTTTCTAGATTAAGTTCACCATCAAAATCATCGTTATCATATTCAAGATTTACAAAAGGGGCATGGGGTACATTTCTTCTAACTTGGGGTCTAACATTATTGGGTGGTACAACATTATTCTCCCTCCTAATTGCAACTATGGTCTCGTTCTGCTACTTAATCAAATTTCTCATCTCTTGAAATTGAAGGTTCCATCTCTCGAATTGTTGGTGCATAGCTTGAAGGGTGAAATCATTCCTTCCTTTGATCTCAGCTTCTAAACGAGCTCTTTCTTCCTCACCACCCGAATTAGACATCTTAAAGGAAAATATCAATCACACACTCTTTTAAACTCAGCCACACTTGCCTTTTCCCTCTCAAATAACCTTTGAACAAGAGTACTTTGTAGATTTATAATCAAACTCAAACAAGTATCAAGTTTTCAGTAATAAAGTATAGATTTTTGGGGCGCAAAAAAAAGTAAAGAACTAGTCCTAGAACAAGTAACATTTAGTTGAAACAAAACACGAATAGAAAGGAACTTACTTAGATTTATATAAGAATAAGAAAAAAAATTCCTGTATCCTCAAAGATTAGAATCCCCTCTGCTTAATTTCTTTTTATTTAGAAACAACTAATGCATGATTTTGAGGGTAAGTAAACGAATTTCTTAGAGAGCAAGTTATCTCTTTTTAAATTTTGTTTTTTACTTTTTTTTTGCTCTTTATATTTAAGAAATCTACCAAAAACGGAATCTTGATAGAACCGCTCTGATACCACTTGATAGGATTGAGATTAGAAACAATACTAATATTGAGTGAATACTAGAATGCGAAAGCAACACCAAAAAAAAGAAAGAGAAAAACTAATTAAAGATATGGGAAATTCAAAGGGAAGATCCAAGAATTTCCAAGAAATTGATATTCTAAGGCTTTGCCAAGATCCAAGTAACAACGTATAGATTTATGGAAGAAATTTAACGCCTCTACTTGAGAAAACGAATCAAAACATTAGATTCGGATCTTGACCGCTTTATGAGTAACTAAAGACAATAATTAGTATGTAAAATAATCACCTTCTAAAGATTACCGACAAGAAATCAAACATATCAGAAGAAGAAAGTACTTTATACCTCAAAATCTCAAAGAACAAGCCACAAAGGTTCAATAGAACTCTCTCAAATATTATAAATATCAATCTAATTGTCCTTAATGAAAGAAAAAAGACTATTATATATATTATAGGGTCCTTGTACATCCAAGACTCCTTAGGTTAAGCCCAACGAGTATCCAAAACCTAGAAAGAAAATTACAAGGTAAATCGTACTCTAGAAAGGAAATAAAGTTACCTTAATTAGGAATAGACCTAGTAGTTCTAAGAAAGCATTAAATGCTATTACGATAACTTAAATAGAACAAGGAAAATATTAATAACCTATATATAAATAAGGAAATAAGTTAAAACCCAACTAGGAAAAGAATCTTGACAAAATTGAAAAGTTTGACCAGTCTTTTCTGCAAACTTGGATAGAAAGAAACCTTTATTGTGACTGATTCTTGGACTCTTCTTGGACTTCTTTGCATGAAATTTAACCTAAAATTCTTCATCTTGGACTTGAATTTGGGCCACCAAATAATTGACCATTTAGACAATTCATCCTTCTTGGGCTTTAGCTTTTCTTCCCCAACAAGACACCTTTGGATCTGCAATTGAAGCCCATTGAGCTTATCATTAAACTCCTTAGTTTGAGATCTTGTTATGGGCCTTCGTTGATCTTCTAAAACTTCATCCTTTTCATCCTTGTCCTTCAAAGGAGTAGAGCTTTGTATGATGTTATCAAATCTAGCCACACGAAGGAGGATAAGGTAGATCGCCTGTCCCTACGTTATTATAGCATATAGGCAAAAATGCAGTTAGTACTTGGGAATGTATTAAGTATGTGGGTATGCAATGTAACAAGTAACTATAATGATAAAGAATAATTACCCAATATGACAAACTCCAAGCTTAAATAATATATTCAGTTCCAAAGTAAAGCGTAAAGTAATGCCACGAAAATGCATAGAGAAGCACATAAGCAAATAAGTGTGGGAATAAGACCATAGTCGACAAAACTATGTGAGCTATAATATAGAATATTGACGTCATACTCCACACCGGCCAAAGAGTGAGGTAACTTGCTAGGGTTTAACTCCAGAAGCTAAAATACTAAATGGATCCACTAGTTAGAAAGCCTAAAAAGACATAATCAAAATATCCTAAGATGACACGTAGTTATGAGATTAAAAGCTTTATATAAGAGCTTTGGTCGAGTCCCACTCCCAACTCATTCGGTGCTAATTCAAAATCCCACAGAGATGTACAATGCATATTAGAAATAATCAAAACTTAATTTAGTTCGGAAAGTCATAACTTGTAAAACAGATCATATTCAAACTTGTACTTAGAATACATCCTTAACAAAGATTCAAAATGAAACAGAATGGGTCTTAAGTCACCCAATATCATTTCAAACTTGTATTTACTTACTCTTGTCCAAAATCATAACTTCATATTATGCCATGAAAGCCAAATATCCAAAGTTCATAAATCAACTTAAATCACGTTGGGGACTTGTTCAATAACCTTAAAATCACAAGTTTTATATTCAAAGTTACAATAATCATAGGAACATTTTAGGATAAAATCATAATAACTCATTTGTGGATCTAAGACTTGAAAATATAGGTTAGCTTAAATAATTCAAGTCTAAAATGCTTGAATTAAATTATGTAAAGCCATGATAAATATTCATAAATAATCATAAACTATATGAATAACCATAAATTAAGCAAATAGCAATTAGTATGCAATTATGCATAAATGAAAGATTGAAAATTTGTAATTCTAAATTTAGTTTTTCAAAGAGGACTTCTTGATTGAAAGGATATCAAGAATCAAACCCACATACCTTGCTTGATTACCCTTGAGAAGATGAACAGACATGGTGGAGATCTTGAAGAATACTTAGCCTAAGTGTTGAGAGAGTTTTGGGAGAGCAATGTAGATTAGGGGATTTTGTTTCTTGGAAGAGTGATGTAAAGACTAAGTAGAGGGGGGATTATTTATGCTAATTTTGGGGGGCGGGGGTTATAAGGGTCATTTAATCACTAAAAAGTGGTCAAAAACGTGTGGGGAAAAGGACATAAATCAGGTGGTGCAAAGGGGCTTTTTGACTCACTTTTAAAAAAGAAGAAAGATGCCAAACACAAGGGAGTGGGCATGGGACCTAGGTATGGCAACATTATCCTTTCCCATGGTGCTATGACATGGTATGGTATGGCCTCAAGTCTTGCTAAGGACATGCCAAAGGCTGCCATGCAAGCCATGCAATAATGCAAAAGAATTACTCCCAAATAAGCCAATTACACAACCTTAACATATACCTTCATTTTGAATAATTCCAAACTCAAACGAAACTTCGTTTTTTTAGTCTAACTTCACATAACATTGCCCCAAAAATACTATACCAAAGATAAACCAACCGCCTTTCCAAGTCTTTCTCAACAATCACATAACTGAACCAAGCTAATCGCCAAGATAACCTTCATTTCAAATTTTATTTAACTCAATAGGAATTTGCTTGAACATTATCCTTTCATGCAAGTATAAGCTTAAAAGACCTAGTACATTACAATACTACAATTTAAGAATTCAACATTCAACATAGTCTTAAGTCTTCCAAAGGCTAAAATAAGACTATTTATACTAAGTAAATACAAGAAGACATTTTCTTTACAATTTATCCTTAATGAGTAAGGGCCTTGTTTGGTTGCCTTCTTTTCAAATCCTTGAATTTAAGTAATAGCCATTTGCACACATGGACTCTTTTCTTCCTTCTCCTCACCTTGATAGACCTTCCACACATTGTAAGCCTTTCTTTGGTGACCCTCAAGCTCCTCCAATGCTTCCTTTTTCATAAACATTGCCTGTAGGTCTTGGAGATCTTTTGCTTGACTCCTTGTGAATGGTCTTGAGGGGTACATGCCACTCATGTTGGTGCCATCTCTACTTTGCAGGTTGTCATCCTCCCCTTCTTGAAAAGGATTCGTCCTCGAATCCAAAGATTCACCTACAACACAAGGAGACAAATCACTAACATTGAAAACATTATGAACATTAAACTCACTTAGCAAGTCAATCATGTAGGCATTGTCATTTATTCTCTTGAGTACTTTGAAACGTCTATTCCTCTTGGGCTTAATTTTTCTTTTCGAACATGTGGAAACCTCTCTACCCACACCCAATTATTTGGGTTGAAGATCACTTCTTTTCTCCCCCAATTCTTTCGAATAGACACCTTAGAATTGTTCTTTTCAATGGAATCTTTAACCTTTGCATGAATGCTCATCATCTCCTATGTCCTTTGCTTGTCATCTAGGCTCAAAACAACATTACTAGATAATGGAGTCATGGTTAGTGGAAACAAAGGTTTTAAGATATAAAATGCCTCAAATGGTGACATTCCAATAAAAGAGTGGAAAGACTGATTGTATGCAAATTCAATCAAAGGTAAAAAGTTTTCCCACGTAGTTGGGGTTCCTCTAATCATGCACCGAAGCACACTTCCAAGAGTCCTATTGACTACTTCAATTTGTCCATCCATTTGAGGGTGGCAAGAAGTAGAGAACATAAGTATGGTACCAAATGTACCCCATAGACTCTACCAAAATTGACTAAGTAATTTGGAATTGCTATCACTAACAATGGTTTGAGGGACTCCATGCAACTTAAGAGCATTGATAACAAATAAAGATGCTACATGGGATACATCATCACATTTATGGCATGAAATAAAATGAGTCCTGTTAGAAAATCTATCCACTACGAGAATTATGCTATCATGACTTTTACTCCTAGGAAGACCCAACATAAAATCCATAGAGATATCTATCAATGGGCCATTGGGAGTAAGGAGAGGGGTACACTTACCTTGGGGATGAGTCATGGATTTGGCATGCTTTACAATTGAGACAGTGTCCACAAATTCGCTCCACATCATGCTTCATCTTGGGCCAAAAGAATTGCTCCTTTAAAATGTCAAGTGTTTTGGATACCCCCAAGTGAATCAAACCACTACTATGAGCCTCCTTGACAAGTAGCTCTCTCCATGAGTTCAATCACCAAAAGTAACCCAAAAGTAACCAAAAGTAGCTCTTCCTGACGGAAGTGAAATAATATGAGTAAACACGATACAAATTAACCCACTAACATGTAGTAAAACCCTCATATAGGGTACCTTGAAATCCATCACCAAAAGTGATAAGATCAAGGTTAGAAACAATACTAGGATGGAGCGAATACTAGAATGCAGAAGCAACAACCAAAAAAGAAAGATATGGGAAATTCAAAGGAAAGATCTAAGAATATCCTAGAAATTAATATTCTAAGGCCTTGACAAGATCAAGTAACAAAGATTTATCGGAGAAATATAACGCCTTTACTTGAGGAAATGAATCAAAATACACTGACTTGGAACTCACCAGGAAGATCAAGTTTATACGCATTGTCTCCAATCCTTTCAAGTACTTTGTACGGGCCACTTCCTCTAGGATCTAGCTTGGTCTTTCTTTTGGAAGGAAATCTTTCCTTTCTCATATGAACTCAAACCAAGTCCTCAGGTTTATACACAATATATTTTCTTCCTTTATTCCATTGCAATGCAACTTCCATGTTTTTCTTTTCAATTGCAACTCTGGTTCGTTCATGAATCTTCTTCATCATGTTAGCCTTCTTTCTATCATCAAGATTAGAAAAATCATTAGTAGGTAAAGGTAGTAAATCAAGAGGGGTTAGGGGGTTGAATCCATATACAACTTCAAAAGGAGTCTTACAGTAGAAGAATGAAAGGTCTTATTATAAACAAATTCCACATTAGGCAAATAATCTTCCCAAAAAGTCAACTTTCCTTTCAAAACAAGCCTCAACATATTCCCCAAAGTTCTATTAACCACATTTGTTTTCCCATCAGTTTTTGGTGATAAGATGTAGAAAATAGCAATTAGTCCCTAACTTTCCCCAAAGAATTCTCAAAAAAAAGACTTAAAAAATTGGGATCCCTATCACTAACAATAGTTCTAGGTATTCCATGCAATCTAACCACTTCTTTTACAAACAAGTCAGCCACATGAGATACATTATTAGTCTCTTTACATTGAATAAAATGAGTCATTTTAGAAAATCTATCTACTACCACAAAAATACTATCCTTACCATATTTAGTCCTTGGAAGCCCCAATATGAATTCCATAAAAATATCAATCCAAGGAGAACTAGGAACAGGTAAAGGAGAATAAAGACCATGCGGCCATGTTCTAGATTAGCTTGTTTACATTCAAGAGAATGAAAACATAGTTTTTCAAATCCTTCATGCTAGGCCAATAAAAATGTTCAAAAAGTATTTCCAAAGTTTTAGGCACTCCAAAATGTCCCATTAGCCCTCCACAATATGCATCCCTAAATAGTAGTTCACGCAAGGAGCAGTTAGGTACACACAACTTATTTTCCTTAAATAGAAATTTATCTTGAAGATTAAATTTCTCAAAAGGACCCAACTTACATTAATCAAAAATTTTATCAAAATCAGAATCATTAGCATAGAGTAACTTGATTTGGCCAAAACCCAACAACTTTGAAGTAAGAGTAGATATCAAAACATACCTTCACAGCAACCACATTCCCCTTTCCTTCTTTCTAGGAAATGACATAAGGAAAAGTTTCAATAAACTCCACCCATTTAGCATGCCTATGACTAAGTTCACCTTGACTCTTCAAGTACTTCAATGACTCATGATCAGTCTTGACCACAAATTCTCGAGGCCATAAGTAGTGCCGCCATATAGATAATGCCCTTACCAAGGTATATAACTCCATATTATAAGTTGACTAGTTCAATGCTTCTCCACTTAGCTTTTCATTAAAGTAGGCAATTGGCTTGGAGTCTTGCATCAAAACAACATCTATGCCCTTACTAGAGGCATCACACTCAACTTCAAAAGACTTAGAAAAATCAGGTAATTGCAAAAGAGGAGCAGGATACAATTTTTCTTTTAGCAAGTTAAATGCATCATCTTGTTCCTTTCCCCATGATAAAACTTTATCCTTCTTGATAACTTCAGTTAAAGGAGAAGCAATGGTACTAAGGTACCTCACAAACCTCTTCTAATAACTAGCAAGTCTATGAAAACTCCTAACTTTAATTATACTATTAGGTCTAGGCCATTCTTTAGTTACTTTGATTTTATCACCATCTACTTCAACTCCCTTAAAATTGACCAAAAAACTTAAGAAAACTACTTGATCCACACAAACAGTACACTTTTTGAGATTAGCAAATAAGTGATGATTTCTAAGGACTTCAAAAACTTGTTTTAGGTGCTCTAGGTGTTCATCTAGATTTTGAGAAAAGACCAAGATGTCATCAAAATACATCACAACAAATTTTCCATGAAAATCTTTAAAAACATGATTCAGTCTCATAAATGTACTGGGTACATTTGTTAAGCCAAAAGGCATAACTAACTACTCATAAAGTCCATACTGGGTCTTAAAAGTAGTTTTCCATTTATCTCTAGGATTCATACGAATATGATGGTAACCACTTTTAAGATCAATTTTAGAAAAGATTTTGGATCTATATAGTTGATCTAACATATCATCGAGATGAGGGATATGATGTCGATATTTTACCGTTATCTTGTTGACAGCTCTACAATCCACACACATCCTCCATGTTCCATCCTTTTTGGATTCCAATAGGACAGGAATAGAACATGGGCTCATGCTCTCTCGAACAAAACCCTTTTTAAGCAATTCTTCAACTTGGCTTTGTAATTCTTTGGTCTTTTCAAGACTACTCCTATAGGAAGGCCTATTAAATAGTTGAGACCTAGACACAAAGTCTATTTGCTGCTCAATCCCTCTCAAAGGTGGCAACCCCTTTGGAGTATCATTAGGAAAAACATCTTCAAAACTCTGCAAAAGAGAAGAAGCACTATTTGGTAAAGAAGGAGTTAGTTCTTTAAAGTTAATCAACACTTCTTTGCAAGTAAGTAGTACTATGCATAGCCCCTCTTTTTTAGCATTCAAACACTCTTTGGCTTTTTACATAAAGACTCTCTTTTTTCTTTTCCTTAGCCTCTTTCCTCTCACCAAAACTTTTTATTTTTCACTCAAACCCTCTTTTACCTCTTTATTTAGTTTGCTGCCCTTTCTCTCTTTTTCTCAGCCATCTCTCTTTTTTTCTATCTCTTAGCCCTTTTATTTACCCTCATGATCAGTTTTTATCTCTCCCCTTTGCTTTCCCATTGTTTCCCTCAATCATTTCTGATCTTTGAACACTTGTGAAGGAGATAATGGTGCAAGAGTGAATTTCCTACCATTATGCAGAAGACTATACCTATTCTTTCTCCCATGATGAGTAGTATCCCTATCATATATCCATGTCAGCCAAGTAAAATATGACATGCTTGCATTGGAGCTACATGAGGAAGAATTTCATCTTCATACCTACCAATATTGAATGAAATCATGCATTGTTTGTTTACTTTTACCTCTCCACTATCATTCAACCATTGGAGCCTATACGAGGTAGAGTGTTTCATGCATGCAATTCCTAGCTTATCTAGCAAATATGAACTCACCACATTTGTACAAATTCCCCCATCAATAATCATAGAATAAGTCCTCCTCTTTATTCTTCATCTAGTATGGAACAAATTTTCCCTCTGTCCTTCATCACTACTACCCAAATTAATAGTCATAATTCTCCTAACCACCCCAATTATACTATCATTGGGCAGTTCTAAATCAACTTCCTCACTTACACCTCCTCCCTTTTCTTCTTCCCCCTCACTTTTTTCACTCTCATATTCTCCACTCTCTCTAAGTATGATGTTTCTTCTACTTGGACATTCATGCATCATATGATCTCTCCCATGACATTTATGACATTGAATAGAACTAGAAGGTTTAGAAGATCTGGGATTGAAGGTTTTACCTCCCTCGTCAACATTACCTTTACCTTTATCTTCTTGAGGTTTAGAAGGAGCTTTTTCCCTCTTGATTTGACCATGGATTTTTAGAGATAGGTTGATTTCTCCATGAGTTAGGTTGCTGCTTTTTCTTGATTTATTTTTCAACTTTAACAGACATATCAACTAACCCATCTAAAGTTACATACTGTTGCATCTCTACTATATTAGCTATTTCAGAATTTAAACCATTTAAAAATCTAGCCATTGTAGCTTCTTCTTCCTCCATGTAGTTAGCTTAGATCATAGCCATATCCATGCTTTTGGAGTACTCATCCATCGAAATGGAAACTTGCTTCAAGTGTTAAAGGCGAGATTGTAGCTCTCTTTGAAAATATGATGGCACAAACCTCTTCCTCATCACCTTCTTCATCTTTGCCCAGGTAGCAATAGGTGGTAGCTCATCTTGCACTCTGTCCCTAGCAAGCTTTATCCACCAAGAAGCAGCAAAATCAGAAAACTCAACAACAACAAGTTTAACTTTCTTACTCTTTGAGTAGTTATGACAATCAAAGATGGCTTGAACTCGTGTCTCCCAATCAAGGTACAAGTCTGGGTCCCTTGTCCCCTTGAAAGATGGAATCTTCATTTTGATACTACTTATATTATCATCTTTTACTCTACCTCTTTATCCCCTCATATCTCTTCTTTCTAGATTAAGTTCACCATCAAAATCATTATTATCATATTCAAGATTTACAAAGGGACATGGAGTACATTTCTTCTAACTTGGGGTCTGACATTATTGGGTGGTATAACATTATTCTCCCTCCTAATAGCAACTATGGTCTCATTCTGCTCGGTAATCATATTTCTCATCTTTTGAAATTGAAGGTTCCATCTCTCGAATCGTTGGTGCATAGCTTGAAGGGTGAAGTTATTCCTTCCTTTGATCTCAGCTTCTAAACGAGACCTTTCTTCATCACCACCTGAATTAGACATCATAAAGGAATATATCAATCACACACTTAATAAGGCTTTCACCCTCTTTTAAACTAACCCACACTTGCCTTTTTCCCCTCAAATAACCTTTTAACAAGAGTGATTTGTAGATTTATAATTAAACCCAAACAAATATCAGCTCTTAGTAATAAAGTATAGATTTTTGGGGCACAAAAGAAAGTAAAGAACCAGACCTAGAACAAGTAGGATTTAGTTGAAACAAAACACGAATAAAAAGGAACTTTACTTAGAATAATATAAGAATAAGAAAAAAAATTCTCGTGTCCTCAAAGATTTAGAATCCCATCTTCTTAATTCCTTTTATTTGGAAACACTAATGCATGATTTTGAGGTTAAGTAAATGGATTTCTTGGAGAGAAAGTTATTTTCTTTTTATTTAAACTTTTTTTTTTACTTTTTATATTTAAGAAATCCCAAGAGTGACCAAGAATGGAATCTTGATAGAACCACTCTGATACCACTTGATAAGATCAAGGTTAGTGATAACATCATAAGAAGCTCTATTCTTTTGAAGGATAATGATGAAAAGGATGAAGCTTTAGATAATCAAAGGAGGCCCATAACAAGATCTCAATCCGAGGAGTTTAATCATAAGCTCAATGGGCTTCAATTGTAGATCCAAAGGTGTTTTGTTGGGGAAGAAGATCTAAAACCCAAGAAGGATGAATTGTCCAAATGGTACAATTATTTGGTGGCCTGAATTCAATTCCCAGATGTAGAATTTTAGGGTTAAATTTCATGCAAATATAGCCGAAGAGTCAAAGAATCAGCCACAACAAAGGTTGCTCCCTGCCCAAGTTTGCAGAAAAAACTAGTCAAACTTTCCAAATTTGTCAAGATTCTTTTCCTAATTGGGTTTTACCTTATTTCCTTATTTATATATAGGTTATTATTATTTTCCTTGTTCTATTTAAGGTATCCTAGTACCATTTAATGCTTTCCTAGAACTACTAGGTCTATTCCTAGTTAAGGTAACTTTATTTCCTTTCTAGAGTAGGATTTCCCATGTAATTTTCTTTCTAGGTTTTGGATACTCCTTGGGCCTAACCTATGGAGTCTTGGACGTTCTAGGACCCTGTAATATATATAGGAGTCTTTTTACTTTCACTAAAGATAATTATATTGATATTAACAATATTTTAGAGAGATCTGTTAGAAACAATACTAGGATGGAGTGAATACTAGAATGAGGAAGCAACAACAAAAAAAGAAAGATCAAACTAATTAAAGATATGGGAAATTCAAAGGAAAGATCCAATTGTCCTTAATGAAAGAAAAAAGACTACTATATATATATTTTAGGGTCCTTGGAAGTCCAAGACTCCTTAGGTTAGGCCCAAGGAGTATCCAAAACCTAGAAATACAATTACAAGGTAAATCCTACACTAGAAAGGAAATAATGTAACCTTAACTAGGAATAGACCTAGTAGTTCTATTAAAGCATTAAATTATACTAGGATACCTTAAATAGATCAAGGAAAACCTTAATGAACAATATATATAAATAAGGAAATAGAGGCAAGTGAAGTTGGTGAGCTGTATGATGGGCAACTATCTCCTGCGTTTCGGAGAGGACTCAAACCCAACTAGGAAAAGAATCTTGAAAATTTTGGAAAGTTTGACTAGTCTTCTCTCCAAACATGAGCAGAAAGCAATCTTTGTTATGGCTGATTCTTGGACTCTTCTTGGCGTTATTTGCACAAAATTTAAACCTAAAATTCTTCCTCTTGGACTTGAATTTGTGCCACCAAATAATTGTAGCATTTGGACAATTCGTCCTTCTCCACCAAATAAGTGGGCTTTAGCTCGTCTTCCCCAACAAGACACTTTGGATCTGCAACTGAAGCCCATTGAGCTTTTCATTAAATTTCTTGGTTTGAGATCTTGTCATGGGCCTCCTTTGATCTTGTAAAGCTTTATCCTTTTCATCCTTTTCCTTCAGTGGATTAGAGCTTTATATGATGCTATCAAAAAGCTTATAATAATTCATAGTTTCATAGCTCAAAACATGCATAATCTCAATAAACAAAAGCAATTCATGGAACAAGCTTAATATAGACATTCATGCATAATAAACTAATACCTGCCAAAACCCTAACATGATTTATGCTCATATTTCATAATAAGAGATATCCATACGTAATACAACTTGGAAACATGCAATTTTCATGAAAAGGAAAGGTTGGGCTACATGGGTGAAAGGGCCCGTAGATGAAGACCCACATACCTTAAACCTTGAATTCCTTGACGTGAACTTGAAGTAGACTTAGAGCTTCAAAATGAGTGCTTGAGTCCCAAAGTTGAGCTTGAAATCCTTAGATTTAAATGAGAGAATTGATAGAGTCTTAGAGAGGTTTTAGAGACGGTTTTGTGAGTTATAGAGTTGAAAAATCGCTAAGTATGGGTGATTTCACATTTAAGTGGGCATGGGGCTATGACCCGAATGCCCTTGGGTAAATTAAGAAAGCTAAGGAAAATAATACACTGGTTCGTGCCCCTGGCGCGATGCAGACCAGACGCGAAGAAACATTTACACTAGTCTGTGCCCTAGGCGGGGACAAACACTGGATTATGAAAAATTAGAGAAAATTATTTTTCGCTCTGTGTCTTCTAAAATCATGGTTATACCCATTTTCCACTCTATTTTTCCCTCAATCGAGAATATGAGTCGAATTTTTGAAATAACGCACAAATTTTGAGATATATAGAAATTATGATTATGGGGCATGTCGAAGCACATGTGGGGCATTTCAGGAGGTGTCTAATAGGGAAATCAAACCGATTTTATCCAAGACTATGAATGAATCTAGACAGATTGGTCGCAGAAGCTTGAGGATGCACTATGGGCATATAAGACTGCATTTAAAACCCCTATAGGCATGTCTATTTACCAGCTTGTCTTTGGTAAACTTGTCACTTGCTGATGGAGCTTGAGCACAAGGTGATATGTGCTTAAAAAGCTGAATCTGGAATGGAATGATGCGGCGAACTCTAGACTGAGCCAACTCATTGAGCTTGATGAATTTTGTTTGTGGGCATATGAGAGCTCAACCTTATATAAACAAAAGGATGATGTTGCAGCATGATTGTCGCATAGAGAATCGCCAATTCGCACTAGGGGACTCTATACAAATCCAAACTATAGTTGTTCCTTGGAAAACTTAAGTCCAGATGGTTAGTCCCTATTAGAGTATCCCATGTCTTCGACCATGGAGCCATTGAGTTGGAGAAGAGAAATGGTGGAAAATTCAAAGTGAATGGTGAAAGAATCAAACCGTATCTTAGCAATGTTGAGAAAATAGTGGAAACATGGACACTTGGTGAAGTCTGAGTATCTAAGTTGTCTATGTCGTGCCAGGCAATGCAATCCAAGGTAGAGACTGGCGCGCAGGTATGTCCCTTTTTGACACTTGTGCTTTATGTTCTATTTTTGTGCATTGAGGACAATGAAACTCTTTTTTCGACGAAGTGTGGGTAGTTATAGGCCTCAGTGAAGTCTGAGTAACCTTGGCCTATAACTATCCCAAAATTTGAATCCTAGAGGTTTTCTTGCCTATGTTCTTTTTCCCAAGAATATTTAATTTTTATTAAACCAGCATGTTTAGGATGTGTATGTAGTATTAGTACCATGTAGTATTGATATCTGTAGCATTTTTTTTTGTTTCTGTGTGAAAAATTATACCCACCAAAATTTTGTTAGTTAGTCTTGATAGCAACCATGCATGTTTGATTATTGACAGCGCTTGTTCTGATAAGTAAGGATAAATCGAGATGAAAAGCATAAACTAAGAGTCTTTGTTAATAGTGTAATCAATGTCATGCGTGTGATCTTTCTTTGCTAAATTCATATACTGTGTTCAATTCAGAACATGCCTGTTACTCTGACTTGGACTGTAGGTTAGTTGGTTAGGAAAGATCTTAGGCCATTGTTCATAATAGTCCACTTAGCTTAAATAACCAACCAAATGTGTAAAATCTTGAAATTGGTCCTGGTCCTTCCTTGAACATTGTGTACGTTGACTGAGGTAAAAAGCTTAAGTTGAGAGTGGCTACCAAAAGTGGCCTTGGTTCCTAGATTGGATATTGTGCACCTCGACTCAGCCCAAAAACTTAAGTTGAGGGTGACTGGTGTAAGGGTAAACACGAAATGGGGGGGGGGGAGCTAGTCATACATGAAAAAAAGGGATAAAAATGTGTTCTGGGTGCCATAGAAATGAGTGATGCCTTAATCAATATGCTAAAAAGAAAAACGATGTCAAAATAAAAGGCTAAAAAGCTGAAAAATGAGAATAAGACACCCAGAAAAGCTTGAAATAGGAGAAAGGGAGAATGAGGTGAAAAAGTGATAATGTTGGTAGGGCAAAAGTGTAGAAAAGAGCAGTGTCAAAGAGGGCCTTTAGTCACTGTATTCCCCAAGCATCACACCAAAGCCCCCCGAGCCTAAGTTACAAGCCAATAAAGTCCTAAAGTGATCCTAGTCCAAGTAGCCAAAGGTTGTAGTCATGAGTATTGGGGCAAGCATATGTCATTGAACATGGTATTTGAATGTCTTCTATGAGATTGCGTGATTTTGCATAGTCCCAAGCATTGAATCTAAAAATATCATCATGAGAGTGATATGGGACTTCTTTCTATGAAGGCACCTGTATTGCATTGTTGACATTGGACTAACTCAGTGAGTGTTGCTTGTTGATAATTGCCTTGCTTGTCATAGTTGCACTGTCACATATGTTGATCTGTATTGGTTTGCTTGATAACTATCTGATGTTCTTTTAAAGTGGTATGAGTATCTATGCTTGAGTCTGATATGATGCATACCATTTAATTGAGGTATGTGTGTTACTGTACTACTTATGTAGATTGAGTCTATTTCTTGAGAACAAGCAACAATATTTAGTTGAGGGTGTTGATGTGCTGCCAAAATATAGCACATTTGATGTTTAAAACTTGGAATTTTTGTGTGTTCTCATAGCGAGTTAGTAGATTTGATGTGTTTTTATGTTTGTTTTCCAGGAATATAGGGTTGGCATGATTTTTTGGGTAAGTGTGTAGATACTGCAAAAGTTGAGGTTTTACCAGACCCTTTACGGACCATGGAAAATTCCAGGGGCTGTAGAGTTGGTTTCGTACCAAGTTTCAGTAAAGGGCGATTTTTTGAAGTTAAGTCTATGAACGTGCAGATGAGCCATAGAAGATTTTAGGAGCCATAGACTTGGTGTCGTGCCTCGAGGCTCAGAAAGTGAGGAGTTGCTTAAAAGTTAGCTGACGAAACCCTTTACCGGCCGTAGAACTTTATATGGTCTGGGTGTCATATAAGTCAACCCTAGAATTGAAAATGAAGTCCCCGAAGCCCCAACTACGGGCCGTAAAACATTATATATCCTGTAGAAGTGCCTATGGAACCTGCCGACCCATTTCTCTTATTTCATTTTGGCTTTGTATTTTAAATGCAATAGGTTTTTAAGGGTACTTTTCATAAGGAGCGTCACAGAACAGTAAAGAATAGTAGAGAGCTTAAAAGAAACACTTGTGAAATATTTTTTTTTGTCTTTAATTCAATCTTTGATTCTTGGTGAAGAGCTTGGATTTATTGTTTTTAATTCTATTGTATAAGTGCTCAATTTTGTTATTCAAATTCATGATTTTTGCATCTACACTGATCATGGGTAGCTAAATCCAAAACTAGGGTTGTGGGAACCATGAAGAACTAACAAGGTAAAATTGGATAATTCATAATTCTTGAAAAGTGTGCATGCATGTATTAATTAAATATCTTCAGTTTGAATGCTTTTTAACGCTGTCCAATGTTAGAACTCGGTTGAACTCGCCTAGTATTATTGATTGGATCAAGGTAGTAATGAATTGAAAAAGAGATTAATTAACAGAATTCAATTAATGTTTCTCATCTAATCAACCAAACTGGATCAAGGGGAGATTGTACTAGAACAATAGGTAAGGGTTGCTAATGTCACACTACAGGGATGGATCAAATCATATAGTGAAACTTGCCTCTCGCTTGAATCAAAGGGTATGGTAAACTTAACATACCGTTCCACATGCTATACACTGGAAAAGAATTCGATCATCTAGTAATATCAAGCTAGAAAATATTGGGGAACACAATACCCTAGTTTCTCTTCATACTGATCTCATACTTGTGTCTAGGATTACTCTTCATAGATTTTACAACCCCCCCTTTTGGAGATATAAGTAGGTTAATCCACCTAAATTGCCTTAAATTCTTCTAAGTCTATCATATTATCTGTGATTACGACCCTAACCTTGGTTAGGTTATGATGTATCTTGACAACGACGGGTTTAGCCTTCAAAAAGGAGGTGTAGCATGGGCGACATCAAATATCTCATTCCATTTCTCCCAAAATATAAGTACTTAAAGGGATAACCTATTAAATCGGCGGTCTATGAGTCCAGTTTGCAGCACATAAAACCTTTCATCGAACTGATTTTGGAGTAAAAAGTTATGATTATTTTACAATGGACTTTTCGAACTAAAATTGGGTCATGAATCGGTAGGGTCAAGAAAAGTTATAAGTTGGCAATTCAGCCTTTTAACACATTAAAACATTTATTTTCAATTCAAAAATAGTGAGAAATCTAAAGAGAGGCTTTGGAGTTCTTGAGTAATTTAAGTATGTTTTTAGTGATTCGATCATTAAAGCTTGCCATGGCGCCTAGAAATACGATCTCTACACCTTGCAATCATTTCCCCTTCTATCATCTGCATTTGAAGCTATAATTTTAAGATAGTACTTTGTTGTTCTTGTTGTTCTTCTACCTTTACAACTTGTTTTTCTAGGTAATAATCTTGGGACTCTTTTATAATCGTTTTTACAAAGTTCTACAAATGGTGTATCAAGTTAGGACTATATGAAAAATCTGTTTATATATGTCAATTATGAACTGTTTATAGGTATGTATAAACTGCATATATATAGTGTTTGAAAAGCTTCAAACATAAAAAGACCTTACGTGAAGAAACTTCGGATATTTGAACATTCATTGAAGAGGTAAATTAAGGCTAAGCGCTGTCCTTCCTTTTAGCATGAAGTCTGGGAAACTCCCAAAAATGTCAAATACGATAATTTTTTTAAACTATTCTATTGCTGTAAAGACTTTTTGTAAAAGGCATTAGGATCTTAGTTTAATTATTTACACGATGATAATAGGTTTATATTTCATTTGTTAGATTAAACTGGACATTCGGTATCTATATATATCAATTTATTGGCTTTCCTGACTATATGTTGGTGTTTGAGTTGTTATTCTTCTTTGAGTGGTGTCACTTTTGAAAATGAGATTATAAAGGAAATTAAGTTATCATAATCAGTCCTCCTTCCTTGCAAAACCTGTATTTGAAGAACTTAAAAAGCAACACGTTGATTTTCAATTTAAACATAATTCTCTTGTTTAACCTACCAGGGCACTTGATTTTCTTTAAAAATACTTTCTTTTACTAATTATCAAGGAACCAAGTATTAGGTGAAGCACCTTAAGATCCTTATGAACATCTTTATAATTAAGATATCATTTTAAAAGTTAAGTTTCAAGCTTATTTGGAAAACATATGAGATTCCATGAGTCATGCGTATAAGCTATATGATGATTATGACATTACGAGAATAAAAGTACCAGAGAGAGAGCAAAGATTGGTTAAATTCTTGCTATGGCCTACTATGTGCATTCAATGTTCATATCATATATGGCATGTTATGCATGGACTCTGAGCTATAATTAGAGGTAAGAGACCTATTTTCCTAGATGACTATATCTATATTACATAGATAGTGAAAAATTGGCAATATGATGCTGGTTAGCTACCGGAAGGGGCTATCAAAACTAGCATTTGGCCTAGGTAAGTCACGCACTTGCGTATATATATATATATATATATATATATGTATATGTATGTATGTATGTATGTATATATTCACGACATGCAATTACTTGAGAATACCATGCATGTTTAATCACTAGGAGGTGGAAGGTCAGCCACGAAGGTTATTTGAGTTTCAGTTCCAAGTGGTATTTCTATTACCATTTTTACTGTAGCTATTTATGATTTTACTTTTTTGCCTTACATACTAGTACATTTGAATATTTAATTTTACATCCCATTTCTTGGAGACGTTGCATTTTTGCTTTGTCCGTGTAGGTCTACGTATATTCTGATCGACCCCTCCGCTAGGACTCACGTTCAATTGTGAGTCGGTAAGCTCCACCTCTTCCTGGAACTTCACAAGATGTTTACTTTTGTTGTACAGTTGGATATAGTGGGGGCCCTGTCCTAGCAGTTCTAGGGGCACTCTTAGAGGCTATTGTGGACATGGTATTTGGGGTCCTTCTTTTTGTAAGTTTAGTCTCTAGATATAGGCTTGTCAAGTGTATATATGTGTGTTCGTGTATCTCTTTGGTTGCAGCTGTCATTAGTTAGCTAGTACTTTATAATTTTGGCTTACTTCCCTTGGTGTATATGGTTTATTGTTAACCAGGTCATGATCTAATTAGTTTTTCAGATGTTATGCTACCTGATCTTTTGACCCATAGTCTAGTTAGCTAACATTTTTAGTGGCTTACTTGATCAATCATGGTATCGAGAGCCAGTCTTGCCTCCCCACCTTTTGGGGCATGAAAAACATGTTATCAAAGCAGGACATATCCTAGGGACTCCCTAATGTCATGTCTAGTAAAGTCTTGCTTATGGGTGTGTTGTGTACTATAGTTATAATTAGAAGGCTATGAGGCATTTGGAAATGGTTAGATTTACTTAATAGATGAGGTATTTAGAAATGTTAGATTTTTTTCATGTAATAGATCGTGCTATACAACAAAGCCATAAGAACATATGAAATCTAAATCATGCTTTGTGGGTTTTACCTGATAGGCTTCCTACACTTAGGAGATGACATAAGATGAGATAGGTATGGATTCGAGGGAAGTTACCAGTCATTCCCTGTCGAGTCAGGGGGATATATCTCCTGTGGAGGCACACAGTGAGTCTTCAGTGCCCATAGTACCAACTTCCCCAGCACTTCTTGAGGCTCGAGAAGATGCAGTACCCCAACCCCACTTGTCCCATTGGTAGCTGAGGTAGGTGGGGAGCTGTTCTTCTAACACCTGTCATTCCCCTATCAGAGACTAGGGAGCAGGGGATGAGGAAGGCAGTTCAACTGCTGATGAGGATGATTTCTATTCATGAGAGACAACTAGAGTTAGGTATAGATACTAGAAGAGATCGAACAGAATGCTAAAAGGTATGAGAGTTTCTTCACTTGGCTCCTTCAGTATTTATGGGATCTAGTTCTACTAATGATCCCTAGGAGTTTATAGACCATATGTATAGAGTATTGAGGGTGATGCATGCCTCCATCACTAAGGATATGGAGTTGGCTTCTTTTTTATTACATGATGTATCCATCGTGTGGTATGAGGAACTGGAAAGATATAGAGGGCCTGATGCTCCACCAGTAGAGTGGGAGGACATCTCTAAGGTATTCTAGTGTATTACTTGCCACGAGAAGTTCAGGAGGCCTATTGCCGAATTTATCCGTCTTAGGTAGAGGGATATGAGCATGAGTGGGTATAGTATTAGGTTAAATTCTTTGGCTAGGTCTACAGTGATATTGTACATGTCATAAGTGCTAGAGATCATTGTTATGTGGATGGTTTTGGGGATCATCTGATCTGATACTGCAACATAGAATCTTTATAGGATGATGTAGATACTTCTCACATATAGGCTTTTGCTCAAAATACAGAGGACCTTGCTTGTCGGATTTGTGATACCTACAAGGACAGGAAGTAGAGTAAGAGGTCTCATACTATAAAGTTTTATAGAAATCTGTACAGTTTTTTGGGCCCCCACTCTATTGATATCCACCTCAGTCAGTAGGTAGTTTCCCACCATAGATGCAAGAGCAGTGGTTGGATCATTATATTTAGTTAAGACTAGGCAGAGCTTAGGCCAGCTTGAGAGCCGTCGACAAGAGTGTTCTGCATAAATAAGATAGTCCACTCCCCCATGTACATAGTGTGGTAAGCTTCACATGGTGTAGAAAGGGTTCAGGTGCATGTTACCATTATGGGGCAAACAAGACATTTTATTAGCTAGTGTCTGGGGTTAGGAAGAGGTGGACCAGCTCAGCCTTCAAGATCCGTAGCAACCTCTTTAACCTCAGTACGTGCTCCATGACAAGGTCTACAATCTACTTAGGGTCGTGGTGAGGGGAGATGTGGATGAGACACTTCAGGTTCTACTAGTAGCTAGAATTTCTTTTATGCACTCACAGGTTGACAAGATTCAGAGGCATCTCTAGATATCATCATAGGTACATTGATAATACATTCCTATATTGTTTATGCATTGATAGTTCCCGGTCTACATTTTTGTATATTGCTCCATTTATTACTGGTAAGCTTGAAAGAAGACTTACGTTGTTGTCACAGTCACTCGAGGTATCTATGATGGTTAGTGACTTGATTATTACTAGTAATGCTATCTAGGTTGTACAATTTTAATTAATGAACATCCAATCTCTGCTGATTTAGTTGAATTGATTGTGCTAGATTTCGATATTGTTGTGGGCATGGATTAGTTGGCAACTTGTTATGCTAATATTGATTGTTATGCAAAGCTGGTCTACTTTCATTTTTTAGATGAGCTTGTCCTCGAATGGAAAGGTGATGTTTCCACGCCTAAGGGTAAGTTTACTTCATACCTTAGGGCTCGAAAGCTAATTTCTAAAGATTGTATATACCATTTGGTTTATGGTAGGGATATTGATAAGGAGCTAGGGACCCTTCAGTCATGATGGTGTTCCTTGACAAGTTTCTAGGAATTTCCCCCAAAAGGGAAATCGATTTTGCTACAGATTTGCTTCTCGTTATGCAACCTATATCAATTCCTCCCTATAGAATGACTCCTACAAAGCTAAGGAAATTGAAGGAACAACTGAAGTACATACTTGATAAAGGCTTTATTAGGCCAAGTACATTTATATGTGGTGCTTCAGTGCTCTTTGTTCGAATGAAAAATTGCTCCTTATGGATGTGTATTGATTACAGACATCTAAATAAAGTCACTATCAAGAATAAGTATCCTCTTCATGG
Organism: Solanum medicagineum; assembly: GCA_026153255.1. Lineage (NCBI taxonomy): Eukaryota > Viridiplantae > Streptophyta > Magnoliopsida > Solanales > Solanaceae > Solanum > Solanum medicagineum. The sequence continues at coordinate 1,020,442 of JAPFFP010000089.1, forward strand.
ATTGATGACTTGTTCGACCAGTTGGACAGTGCCAAATACTTTTCAAAGATCGAATTGCAATCAGGTTACCACCAACTATGAGTCAGGAATATTGATATTCCAAAGACATTATTTAGGACAAGGTATGTCCATTTTGAATTCCTTGTCATATCTTTCAGGTTTACAAATGCCCCAGCAGCTTTAAAGGAACTAATGAATCTAGTCTTCAAAACACTCTTGGATGAATTCATAATTGTATTTATTGATGACATCTTGATATATGCCCGGTCATAAATTGAACATGCAGACCACATACGAGTTATATTACAGACTATCCAGCACAACATGTTATATGCTAAGTTCTCTAAATGTGAATTTTGGTCAACTTTTGTAGCTTTTCTTGGACATGTTATTACTAGCAATGGAATCAATGTTGATGGCCAAAAAATTGAAGCAGTGATGGCTTGGTCGAGACCCTTGAATTCAATAGAGGTCCTTAGCTTTTTCGGGTTGGAAGGATATTATAGAAGGTTTGTTGAAGGACTCTCCTCTATCTCTGCATCACTGACGAACTGACACATAAAGCTACTAAGTTTTAGTGGATTAGCATGTGAATAAAATTTTTGGAAGCTAAAGAAAAGGCTTACCACAAACCTATCTTGGCTCTTCTAGATGATATCAAGGATTATGTTGTATATTATGACATATGCTTTTAGACAATTGTGGAAACATGAACAAAACTATCCTACTCATGATCTTGAGTTGGTCGCAATTATCTTTGCCCTAAAGATTTGGCGGCATTATCTATATGGGTTCATATTGATGATTTAACCGACCACTAGAACCTCTAATCTTTATTTAAGTAAAAAGAGATGAACCTACAAAATAGGAGATGGCTAGGATTACTAAAGGACTATGATTTTGATATTTCATACCATCCCAGGTAATGTTGTTGCTGATGGGCTTAGCCAAAAGTCTACAGGCAATATAAGCCATGTTGAAGCTGATAACGTTAAAATGACAAAAAATCTATGTCAGCTATCTAGTTTATAGGTGCGACTAGTAGATACAAAGGGTCGAGGCGTAATTGTTTAAAATACACTCTTCTTTGTTACTAAAGTAAAGGAGCGACAACGTAAGGATCCCGAGCTTATGAAAATGAGAGAAAGTATTTCACAACTACATCCTTTATTTTAGTTAACAAGAGATGGATTCCTTAGGTACCATGACCGAATATGTGTATCAAACACGAAAGAACTCTGCACCAAGATTCTTTTCGAGGACATTTTTCTAGATATTTGCTCACCCTAGAGCAACAAAAATGTACCAACACCTTCGACAGATCTATTGGTAGAATGGCACAAAAATTGTTATTGTAAAATAGTAGCCCAGAGCCCTAACTACTAGCAATTAAGGCAGAAAATCAGAAACCTAGAGGCCTAGCTCAAAATGTTTAGCTTCCATTATGGAAATGGGACATGATAAATATGGACTTCATCACTGGTTTGCCTAATAATCCATGTAGGTATGATTCTATTTGGAAAATCATTGATAGGATGACAAAATCTAATCTCTTGCTAGTAAGAATGAAATATTTAGTGGACTATTAATCTTGACTTTACATTCAAGAGATTGTTCACCTTCACGGAGTTCATTATCTATTATGTGTGATCGAAAGGCTCAATTTACAACACATTTTTGAAGGTTTTTTCAGAAGGACCTGGGCACTCAAGTAAATCTTAGCACCACTTTTCATCCACAAATGGATGGTACGTAGAGCATACTATTCAGATTGTTGAGGATATTTACATGCCTGCGTGCTAGATTTTAAAGGAAGCTGGGGTGATTATCTACCTCTTATCGTTTTTGCTTATTATACAGCTTCCAAATTAGTGTTTAGATGGCTCCTCATGAAGCATTATGTGCGTAGACATGTAGGCCATTGACAGTTGGTTTGAGGTTAGGGAGGCAAAGTTTCTAGGTCCTAATCTAGTCCAGCAAGCAATGGAAAAGGTAAAGTTTATAAGAGACCGATTGCAACGGACTAGAGTCAGCAAAAATCTTATGTAGATTGACGAGACTTAGAGTTTGATATAGAAGATTTGATTTTCTTGAAAGTATCTCCTATGAAGGGCATCAGGCGATTGAAAAGAAAGGAAATCTAAGTCCTAGTATCATGATCCAAACCCAGGATCTAGTCGTAACACAGCAAAGGAGCTATCATGACACAAACCTATGGCTTAGTTGTAACATGATGAATGAGGAACTCGAAGGTACCTCACCCAAGCCTCTAAGCATACATCAGGCATACAAAGAACAATATAAGAATAACAGTAGCATAAGCAAAACATATCATAACTCAAGTATAGAAGTAGGAACATGGCATAATAGTATAAAATACTGAAATCCGAATCAATACATAGGTCCAACGAATGCTTCTAAATCATAAGCATAGATGGGGGCTCAAACAGGTCCGAGATCACCCTCAACATAAAGAAAAGATAGTATTAACTACATAATTCATGACATAAGAATATAGATAGAAGACCTTGTCCCCAAAGCATGAGGAATCATCCAATTTGAATCATCTAATAACTTGGATCTAGCTATGAGGATGAGTATGAAGATCACTTACACCTACATTATATAATATAGGCATAGAATATGCGTTAGTATGTTTGAATATACTAAGTATGCGGGCATGCAATGTAAAGTAAATATAGTGAAAACCTGCATGACAATGTTACATGAAAGCTATAGTACATGAATAGATACATATACGTGAAAATAAACTTGTTTACATCATCATGAGTCCTTGCAAATCACATTGTGTTCATAGGATTTGTCATAGTCCATACATGCTTTCATATGTATGAGTCATTCCTTGCTCATTGTGTAAAGGGAGGTTTTTTATGACATGCAAAGTAGAGATGGCACCAGCATGAGTGGCATGTACCCCTCAAGACCATTCACAAGGAGTCAAGCAAAAGATCTCCAAGACCTACAAGCAATGTTCATGGAAAAGAAAGCATTGGAGGAGATTGATGGTCACCAAAGAAAGGCTAACAATGTGTGAAAGGTCTATCAAGGTGAGGAGAAGGAAGAGACGAGGCCATGCATACAAATGCTATTACTTTGAATTCAAGGATTTGAAAGGAAGACAACCAAACAAGGACCTAACTCATTAAGGGTAAAATTATAAAGAAAATATCTTCTTTTATTTACTTAGTATAACTAGTCTTATTTTAGCATTTGGAAGCCTTAGACTATGTTGAATGTTGAATTCTCAAATTGTAGTATTTTCTTAGTGAGTAATTAGTGTGTAATTAGGGTAAACTCTTAGAATTGTTAGTTGACTTGTTTGCTTAGTTAATTGAAGGTTGCCCATTTGTGGTTCTTAGAGTCCTTCAATTTTCCTTCTAGGGTTTTATTTGAGTTGTTGAATCAATTCGGAGGTGAGGGTTGGTAATTCAAACACTTGGCCAGAAACACAATTATGTCCCTTCTCATACTAAACCACCAATAATGATGTTTTAGATCATGGTACATCTTTGTCACACCCGGATGGATAAAATATCTAGCACAATAAACCTTCTCGAATATCAATCTCATCCAATCGCCAACCTTAGGTTCACAAACTCTACCATTCATCCTAAAAAACCATCAGAATCACTAATAGTCACCTTGGCTTCACCTCTTAACACTTTGTCATGAATCATGCACAACCTAAGTTCCTCAAATTGATGAGCACATTTCCAATCAAATGAAGAAGATCTAGCCTTAACAAATGCCAAAATACTCTGAGGAGGAGAAATATCCAAACGAACTATCTATCTAGCAAGCAACTAAACCTCCAAAGATAAGGGCCTCTCCTCAGCACTCAAGAATGCCAAACTCCCCATACTAGTAGTCGTCAAGCTCAAAGCATCTGCCGCCAGATTGGCCTTTCCAAGGTGATATAGAACAGAGTTATCATAGTCTTTAAGCAACTCCAACAACTTCAATATCTCATGTTCATATCAAGTTGAGAAAAAATGCATTTGAGTCTCCAGCAATTGGTGAAAATCTCACAATGCACCTCGTACAAATAATATCACCACAACTTCAACACGAACACAACCATAGCCAGCTCGAAGTCATAGGTAGGGTAGTTTCTCTCATGCACCTTCAACTGTATAGAGGCATATGCTATCACCTTCCCTCGTTGCATTAATACACATGCCAAACACACACCAGAAGCATTATAATACACTACAAAGGGCAATCCCTCCTTCAGCAAAGCAAGAATGGGTATTGAAGTCAATAAATCCTTGAGCATTTGGAAGCTCGCCTTACAGTCATCCGACCACTAGAATGCCATGTTCTTTTGAGTAAACCTAGTCAATGGGGCTGTTATACAGGAGAATCCCTAAACAAAATGTTGATAATGCCTTACAAAACCAAAGAAACTCTGAATCTCACTCATAGAAGTAGGCCTAGCCTACTCATGAATAACTACTACCTTGGCTGGCCTTTTTCACCACATGCCCGAGGAAAGCAACTGACTCGAGCCAAAACTCACACTTTTAGAACTTTGGATACAATTCTCTTCCCTCAATCTCTGAAATATGACCCTCAAGTGATGGACATGATCAGCCTCAGTCTTGGAATTAACCAAGATATCATCTATAAACACAATCACAAAGATGTTTAAATAGCACTTGAACACTCAGTTCATCATCTCCATAAAAGTGGTTGGGGCATTATCGACACAAAAGACATTACCACGAACTCATAATGCCCATAATGTTTAGGGTATCTGACTCTTGAACTCCCAACTGATGATAGCCGAGCCTCAAATTAATCTTGGAGAATACCTGGGCATCCAGCAACTGGTCAAAAAGATCACCAATTCGAGGCAAAGGATATTTGTTTTTGATGGTCACTTTGTTAAGCTGACGATAGTCAATACATAAACACGTGGCATCATCCTTCTTTTTCACAAATAATACATGAGCACCCTAGGGAGATACACTCGGACAAATAAATCCCTTTTTTAACAAATATTCAAATTGTTCTATCAACTCTTTCAATTCAGTCGGGCCCATTTGATAAGGAGCAACAGATATGGTCTTAGTGCCTGGCTTTACATCCATAACAAAGTCAATGTCACGGTCTAGAGGAATACTAGATAAGTCAATTAGGAACACATCCATAAACTCTCTAGCAACCCTTGTAGTCTCCAATTATGGGGACTACTGAGAATAAGCCTAGCATGAGCCAAACATGCCAAGCATCCCTTCTTCATCAACGTTCAAGCACAGATATAAGAAATAACACCCTTAGACTCCAGTCCACACCAACTGAGGCATGTCGGGGCAAGATAAAGTTATGATCTTCGCATGACAGTCAAGAATAGCATGATAAGGCGACAACCAATCCATGTCAAATATTATATTGAAGTCAACCATATCCAATAATATCAAGTCAGCAACAGTATCTCTCCCCATAAAAGTTATAATACAACCCTAATATACCCGATTCACCACTAATAACGCACCTGCTGAGGTGGAAACACAAATAGGTTCAGCAAGTGACTCACACATAATATCAATATCAGAAGCAAAATAGGTCGATACATAGGAATAAGTAGAGCTTGAATCAAATAAAATTGAAGTTGAACGGTGGCACATTGGAACCATACCCGTGATAACTGCATCAGAGGCTTCAGCCTCGACTCTATCTGGGATAGCATAACAAACTCTACACCCACCACTAGCCTATGGGCCACCACAAACGCCACCTCTAGCTATACCATGACCTCATATGGTACTACCCCTCAAAGCCTGGGGTGTGGCCCTGGGTGCTGGTGCTAGAGCTAGATAAGTTGGTTGAGAACCTGCAGTCTGAGCAAGAAGTGCACGGTGAGGACAACAATGGGCCAACTGCTGATCTCATCACAATTATAACAAGCCCTGGTCTTTTGCCTTTTGAGATGGTTGTCCTAAATAGCCACCACGCCTGGAAGAACCAAATGAACTATCAAGGTCCACCTAAGTAGATTAGGGCCTATTAACACTGTTAGAAGCTGGAATGCCTGCATGGACTACCCGTCCCTAATAGGCCAACCTCTGAAACTCCCTGTCACGCGATGGGTGTGCACCAAATCAGTCGTGCTGATGGGACCTCGTCCTGCCACCCTGTCTCTCCTATGAGCGTGATCCACTACACTCTAAACGTGCCTCCAGCTAACACAAAGGAAGTTGTAGCCTCTTGAAGATACCCCGCCAGTTCCTTGGCAAATCGTCGAATCCTCTCGAACTCAGTAGGGATGTTGGACAAGGCATATCTGGACAATGTATAAAACCTGGTCTTGTAGTCAGAAACAGACAAAGAACCCTACTAAAGCCTATTAAACTCATCCCTATGGCTATCCCAAAGGCTACATAGAATAAATCTCTCTAGGAATACCTTTTTAAACTTCTCCTATGTCATAACTAGATATCCAATAAGTTGCCCAACTATAACTGACCTCCTCTACTCCTTGGCGAGGCGGGTGAACTGGTAAGAAGATAAACAACCCCATACGACTCAAGAATAACTAGATTACATAACTAGTCCTGGCGGTCCGACAGGAAATTATAGGCTCTTTCACCAGGGGGCCATCGAATCGCGGAGGAGCCAACCGCACAAACCTCTTAAAGTTCTTCTGCTCTACTTTGGACAAGGCTGGGCTGGCAGAAGATTGGTGGCACCATAAATAAGGGAAGTTCAATAGATGGAGTAATAGCAAAACTCCAAAATTAAGAATCCAAACTTGACCAAAATATCCAAGACGAAATCATAGAGTCATAAGAGGATCCGCTAGGCTAAAGAAGGACCCATATGAATCATAACTAGCTCATATGGAGCTGTAGAAGGACAAACCAACACTATAGAAACTGGTACGTCAACACTTACTGGGGCAGGATGTGCTCCTTCCAATCTAGCCAATATCATCAAGAGTAACTCCTGAGCATAAAGTGTAGCATCTGGGGCTGAAGGCGGTGGAATGGGATCTGTAGGCACTCTGGCTTATAAGCAGGCTCAAGAAAAGCGGATCTAGACCGTCCTCTAGGCAAAGCTGCCCCTCTAGTATGTCCTCGGCCCCTCGCCTTATCACGAACTTGTAACACCCCACATTTTATATGTACGAATGCTATTTAAATGAATTATGTTATGGTTTGGTCAAATTTGCTTCAATTCTTGAAAGTGCTTGAATCTTGTTT
>JAPFFP010000089.1:1035911-1054286 GCA_026153255.1 Solanum medicagineum
TATATATTTACTAATTAATATATTTTTAAAAGACAATATATATCTTAAATATTTAATTTAATATTATTTATAAATACTAATATTTGTCTAATATAAATTATAAATAATAGATGATTAACTTTATTTTTAAAATTTAATATAACTTTGTAATTACACTAGTGCAACCAAACAACACGCTTGTAATTACATTGCAATTACATTCTAGCAAACAAACGGGATAATATAATTACCAGGGCGTGTAATTACTACCTTAGTAATTACACCAATTCCATTACCAAGTGGCTTTCCAAACAGACCCTAAGCAATTTCCTTCGTACATGGGGTCGTTAATACTCATGTATACCACATCCATTTCTTTATTCAAATCAGCGTTTTCTTCATTTTTTTCTCAATTTTTCATCGGATTTACTTATAATGATATTCATGATTGGTTATTGCAAAGGCGAATCTAGAAATTCAAAAATATGAATGCATAATTATAAACTATCTTCATGTAAGAAGAAAGCTCTTGGACCAGTAACTTACCTTGTTATTTTGAGAATGAGTTCCTTTAGCTAATATTTAATATATTTTTTAAAAATTATGCAAGTAATATACTAAATTTAGTCGGATGATCAAGGATTCCCGTAACCCCAAAAATATACATAAATTCGGCCCTTGGTAATTGATAATGCATTTCATATCAATATACATGTTTTTGTGTCTTTCATTTCTCGTTATGTTAGTCATTTCTTACTGGGTAATTTACCACTAGTTTTGGTTGGACCATGGAGGAACCTCAAATGGCTTGATCAATATCTTAAGAATAAAGATTGTCTCAGCTTTCTTTTTAAGTATTTGAGTACACCTTATATTATATTATTATATGCTTTTTGGGGGATAAATATTATTTTAATTTTTTCTATTATATATAGGCTGCTAGGAAAGCAACTGTTGGTAACATGCTTGCTTTCCTAGTGAGAGATAATATGGGTATTCTATTTTATTATCATGCTTAAACAATATTATATTAACTGCTTTGTATTGTACTATTTAATTATTGGACATTAAAATCACTGATATTCTTAAATTATATTTTACTTTTTTTCCTCTGCCCCAGTCGAAAAATTCACTGATTTTCAATGTATGTGGTCCTGTTTTCTCCCTATTTCACCCTTTTTCAGCCTACTGTGCATTTGTTCCAACTCCTTTTCATATGTATGGACCCCACCTCAACAATTGTACTTCCTTCTCTTTATTTGTGCTAAAATACTTTTTCTTTACTTTTATTGTGTGACAAATTTAACTTTTTGAAATGTTAATTACTTTATTTAAAATAGGCGGAATGACCTGACAGATCTTTATACTTAACTTTGTTTGTCACTTTTATCACTTTGTCAACTGAACCCTTAAACCCATCTGAAAACAATATTTTTAACTCTTTTTTCACCTGGTTAGTATGCGTGTTATACAATCGAGTACACGTGGAATTTCACGTCATTTTTTAATGCCACATATGAAATTACATGTTAGAAAATAAAAAAAAAAATAATTAGGGCACTTTTACAATTTCTAGAAATTTTCAAAGCATGTTTTTCACATTTGCTCACAAAAGGAGCACCAAATTCATCTCACATAGATGAAATTCTTCCCTATTTAACTTGAAAATTCAACTACAAATTCACCAACATAAACCCAACAAGCCTCAATCACAATTTTGAATTAATTTCACAAATTCTCAAAACCCATTTATTGTTCTTCGAGCTTTCTCAAACATTTTCACATTTGCTCATAAAAAGAGCACCAAATTCATCTCACATAGATGAAATTCTTCCCTATTTAGCTTGAAAATTCAACTACAAATTCACCAACACAAACCCAACAAGCCTCAATCATAATTTAGAATTAATTTCATAAATTAACAAAACTCATTTATTGTTCTTCAAGCTTTCTCAAACTTTATCAATGGAGTTTTTAACTTTTCAATATCCATCAATCATCCTTCATGAAACACATACCTATATCTCTTCTTTGAAGTCAACTAACACAAATAATATTTCAATATTTTTAGACAAAGAAATTGAAAACTTAGAAGCATTAGGAGTAGAGGCGAAATGAAGTGATTAGAGTGAGGGTGGGGGTGCGGGCTGATGTGCAGCAAAAGAGAAGTGTGTGTTGAACAAGAAAAGGAGAATGAGAAGAATGCGTGTGGTGAATGAAGTTCCAAGAAGAAGAAGAGAGGGATAACAGAGGAGAGAGGGTTTGGGCGTGGAAGAGGGGGTCGGGAGGGATGGTTGAGGAAAAAATAATTTTTTTATTTTTTAAATAATTAATTATTAATTGTTTAAAAATATTTTTCTAATGTAAATACCGTGTCTACTTGCTTTCCCAATGCGTGAAATCACGTACTTTTCCAACTCAGCAATATTAATGCCACATAAGTTCAGTCAACGGTCAGAGGAGTTTAAAATATTGTGTTCAGATAAGTTTAAGGGTTCAATTGATAAAATAATAAGTATGTGGGTTGAACTGACAAACGGAGCCAAGTATAAAGGTCAGTCAGGTCATTCCGCCTTTAAAATATTTTATCTACACAATATATTAGAGGTTATTATCTATCTATTTATACTATATTAAAAACGTGAAGACCATTAGAAATATTATTTGAATTTTTGGCCCTTCATTAAATGCCTCTACTTTTGATAAAATCATTTTTTCACTATTTTTCTTTAATTGTTATTTAATTATATTTATAGTATTGACTTTTAAAATATATGGAAAGAAGAGATCAAATAAGGTAGCACTCCTAAATCTTTCGTATTTGAGAGAATGTACTTATTTCTTATTTAAATCAAGAAAATACGTTGTAGTCGCTAAGAAAAATTATAATTACCATGGTTTTAATTAGTGATAGAATATTTATATAGAGGACCTTTATGAATAAATAATTTATCAAAATTACTTTTGATAGTGAATTAGTTTTCTTTATATAAGTTCATAACTAAATTTAATTTTCGCGTTTTGAACACGCGCAAAGCGCGTACAATAAGACTAGTATATTTTAAATGACGTTAAAATTACTATAAATTATAAAAATTAATAATTTAATATATATTTAAAAAATATTTTTTTAAAAAAAATAGTTCAATCGGTGCCACATAAATTTGAATAGATACTACGATGTACATTGTTGAAAGTTACATGAAAATTAGTATTTACATGCGACCATTAATTATTGATTAGCCTTTTTAATTAAGAAGATTTTATGAATATTTTGTACCGTAATATTTTAGAGTACAATACTTTTTCTGTTATAAATATATTCTATTTATGGTGAATGTGTATTTTATGTAGATTCCTTTAGGAGTTAGGAATCCTACTTGAATACCAATTAAGTTTCTTACTTGGAGACCAAGTCAGTTTTTTCCTATAAATATAAGAGTTTCCTTCATTATAATAGACATCTCAATATTATTTAAGAGCAATAAGAAATCTTCTCTCTTCTCCCTTACTTTATTCTTTGTATTGTTTTATACAGTTTCATAACACGTTATCAGCACGAGACTCTACCGTCTTAAAGAATAAAGGTTAAGTTTCAAGGCTAAGGTATTGTTTATTTATTTGTTTTATCTTTATTGATATAACTAACCTTGTCAGCACAAGACTCTACCGTTCTAAAGAGTGAATGTTAAGTTTCAAGACCAAAGTACTATTTATTTATTTATTTTCTCTTTATTGATATGACTAACCTTATGAAATTTAAGTTCGTTGCCTTTCATAATTTGGGCAAGAACTACTCTTTATAGGTATTGGATGCTATATGTCTCGAAGACACCATTAAGAATGAAAATAAAACATCAAAATAAAACTGTGTTAAAGTTACGATATTCTTGTGTCATCATCTTGATGAAATCTTGAAAATATGAATATCTCACAGTTAAAGATCCACTTGTTTTGTGGAAAGCCTAAAACAAAAATATGATCACTTGAAGATGGTCATACATCTAAAAGTATGATAATAAGATATTGAGTTCAAGCTCCATCAATTTATGGCGTAAGATGCCTTTATATGGATAAGACATTGGGTTCAAGTATTAATGCACCATATTAATGATATAATAATGCCTAAACCACAATAATATTTTTTTGGTGAAAAGTCATAAAATATATGCAATTAAAATGCTCCATTTTCTAAAGTGAATGTGGTAGCAAGTGCATAATGTCTAAAAGAAGATAAATGATTGAATAATGCACGTGAGCATGGAATGAGGTACTAAGCTATCATAAATTGATATAATAAGGTGAATGTGCTCCATTCGTGAAGAACGAGAACTTTTGATAATGATCTGAATTATAGAAAATTCAAATGGACATTCATTAAAGAACCTAAGGATTCTTTTAAATGGTGAATTTTCTTGTACTGCTTGTTATCATGGCAAATTGATTGTAAGACCATCACCAACGAAAGTTGGGATTGAGTCTCCTGCATTTTTCGAACATATACATGAGGATATCTGTGGACCTATTCATCCACCTAATAGGACATTTAAATATTTTATGGTCATAATAGATGTTTCATCTAGATGGTCTCATGTGTGTCTATTGTCATCTCGTAATTTGATATTTGAAAAATTATTGGCACAAATAATATGATTACAAGCACAATTTCTTGATAATCAAATTAAGTCCATTCACCTTGATAATGCTGCAGAGTTTTCATCCAAAGCATTTAATGACTATTGTTTATCCATTGGGATAAGAGTTGAACATCTTGTTACTCATGTTCATAGTTAAAATGGCCTTGCGGAGTCATTAATTAAACGCTTGCAACTGATAGCAAGACCATTGCTTATGAAAACTAGATTACCCACTTATGTATGGAGACATGCAACTTTGCACACTGCAACACTTATTTGTCTTAGACCAACAAACTATCATAAGTTTTCTCCATTGAAACTGATTTTGGGTCAAGAATCTAATATATCCCATCTAAGAATTTTAAGATGTGCTGCATATGTGCCTTTGGCACCACCACATTGCATAAAAATGGGATCCCAAAGAAGATTAGGAATATATGTTGGGTTTGAATCACCCTCAATCATTCAATATTTTGAACCATTAACTAGAGATATGTTCACTACCCGATTTGCAGATTATCAGTTTAATGAGACATTTTTCTCCAAATTAGGGAGAGAAAATAATAATATCAAAAGAGAAAATTTGTGGACATGTCTCATCTTGATCCATATGCTTCTATTTGTGAGCAAGAAGTATAAAAGATTATTCGCATGCAACAATTGCAAATTGAGTGCCAGATGCATTTACAAATCTACAAAGGATCATAACTCACCTCTACGAGAAGTAGAGTAGTTGAGAAGAAAATCAGTTGAAATTTACTCCCCGAGTAAGAAATCTGAAATTTGTTCATGTAATAGTAAATCAGAAATTTACTATAGCAAACGACACATGTCATGGTGAACTTGAAGTTTACTCATTAGACATATATTGAAGAAATAAAAAAAATTCTTTATTGTTGCTTGTTCTCATGATAATTTGAATGGATCAACTAATGTTGGGACTGAATTCCCTAAATTCTGAAAGTATGGAAGGTGAATATGGGCCTGTTCACCGTCATGTAATATTATAAATAGATGCATCTATAAGAAGATCACATGTGCATTTGTTGTCAACTTGAAGTTTGACATAAGCAAAATTATTTGTGCAAGATAATTGAGTTAAGAGCACAACTTTCAGAATACTTAATCAAGATAATTCATCTTGATAATATTAATAAATATCCAAGTTGATTGACACTAAATACCTCAGATAAATGGTCAATCATTGAGTATGAGAATAAAGATTCTTGGTCTAAAATATGACAAATTGTAGACAAAGATATGCATCAATCTAATACATTATGATGAAATTCTCCTCAATTGATTTATAGTCATGGACCATATGATTTTCATCTAATAATTTTGATATGTGGTATATGATTAATAAATATACCATGATGCATAAAAGATGGATTATCCAAGATAGATTGAAATATATGTTAGTTTGTCTAACATAAGAGGGAGATAACAAGAAACTAAGAGTTAAATACTCTTATTGAATATCCCTAAAGGACAAAGTCTATGACATGCATGAAACATGCAATTGATCCCAATTCTTGAAAGGAACAAATGATCAAAGTGGTCTAAAATATGACAAATTGTAGACAAAGATATGCATCAATCTAATACATTATGATGAAATTCTCCTCAATTGATTTATAGTCATGGACCATATGATTTTCATCTAATAATTTTGATATGTGGTATATGATTAATAAATATACCATGATGCATAAAAGATGGATTATCCAAGATAGATTGAAATATATGTTAGTTTGTCTAACATAAGAGGGAGATAACAAGAAACTAAGAGTTAAATACTCTTATTGAATATCCCTAAAGGACAAAGTCTATGACATGCATGAAACATGCAATTGATCCCAATTCTTGAAAGGAACAAATGATCAAAGTGGTTATAATAAAGAGACAATGTGCTCTTGAAGAGCTTATGACATAACACTTCATGAAACCTCATGAGAGGGGTAGCTATCTGAAAATAATGAAGTGATGAGATCTCAACAAGTTATGTCACATTGCAAATCGACAAAAAGAATATTTTGTCATTAATATCTTTGATATAATATATCGTAATATTGTAAAAGACTATGAGGATTTAAGCTCTTTGGTATATTAAAGCATGCTCTAAGTATCAAGTGGAATGATGCATCTTGGTAAGCGTAAAGCTTATTTGACTTGCAATCTAGACACTAGAAAACGTCATGGATTTAATATTGGATATTGTCACTGGAAAAAATTGATATGAAAACATTTGAAGGATTTGAAATGCATGAAACATATACAAGTTCTTGAAAAACTTGTTTATAGTCCTCATATTGATTAAATAAATAAAAAATCTTTCATATTGTTACACAAGTTGATAACTTGAATTGAAACTCATGAAGAGTTTTCAGAAGGTAATATATTGTTTGCTTAAAGAAGTTTAAGTGAGGAGCTTGTAAAACTCTTTTATCCTAAAGAGAGGATTGATAAAAGGAGATAGAATGAAGCACATTTCGCCAAAGCTTTCCTATACACATGAGCTCTAAAAGAATGATGATATAAATGTGCAACAGATTTATTCGAGTGACGATGTGATTAATTTATTCACCAAGTCTCTACCAATAGCAACTTTCAAGAAGATGGCACACAAGATTAGGATGCGAGTCCGTGGATTGATGTTCTAATCGGGGGGTTAATACGCGATGTACTCTTTTTTCCTCACAAGATTTTGTCCCATTGGGTTTTCCTTGTAAGGTTTTTAATGAACCATCAAATAATGTGTATTATTAGTTATGTGTATTCTTTTTCCTTCATTAGAATTCTTCCCATAGGTTTTTATCTAGTAAGGTTTTAACAAGGCATATAATCTAGCAAATATACATTCAAGGGGTTATAAACATATTCTATTTATGGTGAATGTCTATTGTATGTAGATTCCTTTAGGAGTTAGGAATCCTACTTGAATATCAATTCAGTTTCTTACTTTGAGACCAAGTCAGTTTTTCCTATAAATATAAGGGTTTCCTTCATTATAATAGACACCTCAATATTATTTAAGAACAATAAGAAATCTTCTCTTTTCTCCCTTACTTTATTCTTTGTATTGTTCTATATAGTTTCATGACATTTTCCTAATTTTCAAGTTCTTACAAGTTTTTTTAACTAATATTTTTTTATCATTTTGTAGAATATATATGTATTAAATATTATTTTTAAAATTTCATATTCTTTTTATTAAACTTGATTAGCACATGAATGATTAGAGTTAGACTAATCTTTTTATTGTCGATCTGAAACAATAACATAATAGTCGAATTTATAGGCTAATTTTTCTATTGGCAGCAGCCATTAATATTTTATGCTAAAATTTTTTAATTATATTAAATAATGTTTTATAATTATATATTAGTTATTAAAAAGTAAATCAAAGAAAATATTAAGTATTGATATAATTGAATTTTAGCACGATGGTGGAATAAAAGAAAGAATTGATTGTCTAAAAATGAATAATAAGAAATTTATTATGTTATTTTAAGAATAAGAATTTTATTCTTCATTTTTACAAATAAATTCTTTATTTTTGTTTTATGTCAGACTTAAATATTTTGGGGTGAATTACTATTAAGAATTTGAACAAATGGAAAATTGTCTTTGGAACAAGTGAAAGAATTTAACTAATTAATAAAAAAATTCAATTCAATTAAATTTGGGTTGATACTATTTTTAAATCCAAAGGTGAAATGAGGGGTATTTTTTGACCAAAAACAAAGGTGGAGGATATTTTTAGACCAAAGGGTGGAAGAGTACTTTTGAGCCATTTCCAATAAGTTAGGGGTGTTTTTCACCATTTTTTCTTAATTTAATTATAAATTTGCCTATGTTACTAAAACAATTGGAGGGAGAAGGCATAAATTCCCCCTTGAAGTTGTCCCAAAAAATCATTTACATACTTTAACTATTTAAGTAACCTATTATACAATTTTTTTTTTATTATTCGAATTTTCTTGGGCTAGTCGCCCATTTTATTGATTAGAATAAACAAAAAACAATTGTCCACAAGAGAGGGAGCCCAAAAGCCCAAATAAAAATATCACACACTTAGCTCCTAAGTCAAAGCCACATCTGGCAAGTACACTTTCCCAAAATTCAGCTTCATGATGCAGTTCTACCCCTTCCTCTTTAGTGGTGCTCAGCCATGGATGAACGGATTCTTCATTGTTGCTCTTCTCCTTTCGATCTTCCTCCTTATGCTGTGAGTCTGCTTCCATTTGCTCTTCTTTTCTCCAACGACTTTCATGATTCTGATTGCTGTCTTTTTCCAATTTCTTGAATACGTCTCCTTGGCTTTCTCCTTCACGTTTGAGCCAAAAAATGTTCTTCTCTGTTATAATGAATGTGTAAGCTTCCTTTTATGAGATTTCATTGCCCAAATATTCTTCATATCCACTATTTTGATGCATGTATTTTCGCGGAGGATGGTGTGTATATGTAAACTCTCCAGATCTCGAAGCATCCTGGCCCCAGTAAATGCATATATTGTTGCTTCCCTTTTTTTTTGTTAGAAGGATAGGTTTTCGGTACATCTCTTTTGCTCCCACATGTATACTGATGTTGATGTAAATGTATATATTTTGGTGGTCTCAATTGCAAATCCTGCTTATCTAGGTTGTAATTAAGTATGACGGCAGTGCTCAGCTTGTATTTACTCTTCCATTCCATGTGTATACTGACTACACTCTTTTGGCTTCGTTTTGATCCTAATTGAAGGCATTTGTTGTTTATCAACATTGAATATTCTTCTAGCATGACTAGGTAGCTGGTTAAATACCCAAAAATATAATTTTTCCTCTTGTCCTATGGCATAATTTGCTAAGTAGTCTGCTAGCTGGTTGCTTTCTCTAAATGTGTGATATAATTCCACCTGCATGCTCCGAATTAGGTGTAAAGAATCCTCCACCATTTCAATTATATCCCATGGGATTCTCCATTCCCCTATTAGCATTTTAATTTTAATTAGGCTAAGTGAATCATATTCAATAGTGAAATTATTGATCTGATGACCCTTGCCAAATTGCAATGCTCTCCAAATGGCAGTGGCTTCTGCTATAATATTGGTGACTTCTCCAGTATATCCAACTTCTGCATAGATAATATCTCCCTATTGATCCCTGAAATAGAATCCATAGGAACTTTTTCCTGTATTGCCCCTACTTGCACCATTAATATTTACACTTAATCATATCTGTCTTAGGGGCTTTCAAAACTACTAACTTATGATGTAACCTTTTCCTGTGCTTCTGAATCAAAGTAAGACTCTCTGCCCATCTCCTTGTAATACTTGACTATTTTGGATAACCACTGAGCAATTGAAAGATAGAAAGCTCACATCTCTCCACTAGCATTGTGAATGTGCCCTGCTTGTCATGTTTAATTGAGTTTCTCCTTTTCCATAGCTCCCATATCAAGATTGCAACCAAGCACAGCAGAATCTCCTTTGGCCTCTTTTGCTCCACAAAGCTCCACCATTTCATCAGAAAAGGGAAGATCTGATACCCCTCCACCTTGAAACCTGCACAACAAAGAAAATGCTTCCATATCTTTTGGGCTATGGGAGCTGTTAGAAATAAATGATTAACAGTCTCTTCATGCCTAGTGCTGTAATAGTAGCATCTTGATACTGTTGGGATTCTACACATCCCGAGGTTATCATCTGTAGGCACCCTCCCTCTCAGTACTCCTCACAGAAAGAAAGAAATTTTATTGGGAAGTCTTTTGGCCCAAATAAATTTGGACCATTCAATCTTTTCTTTCTTCTATATTAGAAGCTTGTATGCTGATTTGGAAGTAAACTCCCTAGAACAGTTAGTAGTCTACCAAGGTCTGTCCAGCTTCTCCCCCATAGCAAGCAGGTCTGATGGTGTTAATTATGGAAATGTGTATCTCCTCTGAAATAGTATCTCTTAGAACTTCTGAGTTCCAGGCATCGTTTGTGATAAGGCTTCTCACCTCTATCTCTTTCTCCTCTGCCAGTTCCCCTTCTGTGAAATATAAAGCACCTAGCTTGGTCCAGTTGTCAAACCAAAAGCTGGAATTTCTAGCTTTTAATTGCCACCATACAAAAGGTTCCACTTCCTCTCTTATTTTCAGCATACTTCTCCAAGTCTAAGATGTCCTGTACTCTAAACCACAACAGGATGGTGTTTTTTGCAATACTTGTAGCCCATGTAGGTGGCCCATAGATAGCTTGTTAAAGTTCTATACTTCCATTATAGTTTAGCTTGCTGCCCTGTTCATCTCCAATAAGGACTTAAAGCTCAAACCTCCTTCCTCCCTGGGGAAGCACATATCCTCCCAAGCTACCCAATGTTTCCTCTTTTCTGTGGTGGTGGATCCCCAAAAGAATTTTGCAAACATCTGGTGCAATTTTCTTGTTACTCCTTTTGGAGAGTTAAAGATGTGAGGAGATACATGGGCATTGATAGTAACACATGATTAATGAGAATGTATCTTCCCCCAAAAGAAAGAAACCTGTTTTGCCATGAGAGAATTCTTCTAGCAATTTTTGTCATTACTCCTTCAAAATATCCACTATTCTTCCTCCGATAATAAACAGGACACCTTAGATAAGTAAGGGGGAATTCCCCTTGTCTTATTCTAGTCAACTTTCTGAGTCTGATAGAGAATACAAGTGGAGCGCTCTCATGCAAATAAATAGGCTCTTGGCCTTATTGATTTGCTACCCTGATGCATCTTCATACTTCCTCAGCACGTTCATCATTTTAATGATGGATGTCCTATCCCCTGAGTAAAATAAGATGGTATCATCAACATATGATAAATGATTGATCTTTGGGCTCCATTTAGTCAATCCATATCCTATGAACTTCTGGTCATTATGAAGTTTCCTTTAGACCTCTTGGCAACACTTCAACTACTATAATAAAGAGTGTAGGTGAGAGAGGTTCCCCTTGTTTCACACCCTTTGTTGACTGAAACAATCCATGAACCTGCCCATTTATACACATATAATACCAATTATCTGGAATCATCCTCCACACCATATCTATAATGACCTCACTGAAACCAAATTTCCTTAGAACTTGAGTGAAGAATATCCATGACACCCTATCATATGCTTTTATCATGTCCAACTTTACTACCACATTAGTGTGTTTGTTCTTCTTGTGTATATCCCCAATAATTTCCTGAGCCAATAACACATTTTCTGCTATGCTCCCTCCTTTCACAAAACCCGCCTGATTTGGGGAGATAATCTTTGGTAACACCAGTAATATTCTTTCATGTAGCACTCTGGAGATCACTTTGTTTATGAAATCGCTCAAACTTATTGGCCTCAAATCTGAAAAAGTTTTGACTTCTTCTTTCTTTGGCAATAACACTAAATTTGTGTGAGTAATGTATCTAGGAAGACATTGTCCATAGAAAAAAGCCCTTACCACCCGTATGACATCCTTTTCCACTACATCCCAAGAATATTGAAAAAATAAGCCTGTAAAGCCATTCAGACCTGCTGCACTAGTGCCATTTAACTGAAAAACAGCTCCTTTATTTCCTCTTTACTTGGAAGTGCACCCATCTTTTCATTCCCCTCAGGAGTAACTAGGGGAGGAATAAGGTCTAATATGGAAGAATTATTTGTGTAGTTAGATTCCTTAAACTGTGCTTCAAAAACTTTTACAGCTTCCTGTCCTATATCCACTTTATCAATCAACAACAATCCCTGTTCACTCCTGATTTCAGTGATCTGCAACCTTTTCTTTTCCCTTTGAAATAAGAGTGAAAACATTTTGTATTCTGGTCACCCTAATAAACCATCTCATGCCTGCTTTCTGCTTCCAGAATTCCTCCTCTATGTGTAAAAATTTCATCAGCTCTGCTTCTGCTTTCTTTAGATCAGCCCTGTTCTTTGGGCTAAGCAAAATCTCCAACTGTGCTTCCTTTACCCTGATAATATTCCGCCTCTATGAGTAAAAATTTCATCAGCTCTGCCTCTGCTTTCTTTAGATCAGCCCTGTTCTTTGGGCTAGGCAAAATCTTCAACTGTGCTTCCTTTACCCTGATAATGTCTTCCAAGGTGGCAATTGGCACAAAATATTGCCATATTCCTTTTTGCTCCATTCCTTTAAAGCCTTTTTTTACTTTCGTCAGCTTGGAATGAAGCTCCAGGAATGGGGAGCCCACAAAATCAATGTGTCAATTCTTCTCTACTATGGTTTTAAAATTTCTGTGTTTACACTAAAAATTCTGAAATCTAAATGGTTTTGGAAAATTCTTGTTCTCTGTGCTACAAACAACATACAGGGGTGCATGATCTGAACCCTGTCTAATCTCATGATGTACCTGCATATTCTGAAAAATCTCCAGAAGCTCTTGGTTGACAAGAATTCTATCCAATCTCTCAAAGATTTATGCATCATTCATCCGACTATTCCACCAAGTGTATTTACTCCTAGTATAATTGACCTCAATCAATGCACAAGCATTTATACATTGAGCAAAGTCCATGGCTTCTTGTATATTGAAATCCAGACCTCCTAGATTTTCTTTTTCATTGAGAATCACATTAAAGTCTTGTCCTACCATCCAAGAACATCCTTCAGGAGCAAGTGTCTCCAGTTCATCCCATAATTCCAGCCTCTCTTCCTTGCTACACCTTGCATATACAACTGTTACCATGAATTCTTGATTCTGTTTCAAGAATCTCAAGGTAAGTTGTTGGCAACTATTACTAAGCACTGAGCCCTACCATTTTTCTTTCTAAAAAACCCAAATCTTGCAAGAAATGTTCACCATACAATGATCAATTCCCAACATTTGTTTGCACTGATGAATCTCCTCAGGCACCTGAAATGGCTCCACAAAAGCAATAAATGAGTCATGATGTTTTTTATGCATATCAATTAATCTCCCAAAAGCATTTTGGGTATTAACTAATCATATATTCCAAAAAATAGCTCTATCAATCATTGATCACAACTAGTGGTCCTACTCTTACTACTCCTTATTTGAACTTGTAATGGAATTTCGGTATTCCCTTTTTTAGCCATAAGATTGTCAGTATGTCTTGGAGAAAGGTCCTCTGATTTGCTGACATCCACAATACTTTTCTCCATGCCTTCCTCTTTAGTGGTATTAATGTTCTCTCCACTATCCCTGTTCCCAGGCACATCCCTAGGATCCTCCACAACATTTTCAATCCCTTCAGCATTTTGGATATTTGACCCTCTCCTTCATTGGTGGCAGAGTCCACACAGTCCCCTTGAGGACCCTGATTGATGCTTCCTTTCCCAGCTTCCTCTTTTTTCTGTTCATTTGAGGTTTCCATTTCACCTTGCCCTTGTTGCTTCTCCTTATCAATACACTGCTCTTCCGTTTGATCTTTTCTTGTCCCTAAATTGTCCCCCATAACTTCTTTATTATTCCCATGGAACTTCTCAGTCACCCATTCCTTGGTGGTTTGCTTTGGATTGTCTACAGTTTGTGGTTGATTCTTCTCTCGCTCTTGTTGTGGTTGTTTCTCCTTGTCATTATTGCCAACATCTTTGTCAGCTTAAGGAACCAATTTGTCATACTTATTGTGTGTATTTGCCTGCCACACCTGCTATGGCTGCTGCTTTCTACCCTTTTGTTCTTTTTTGGTTCAATGAAGTCATCCTCCTAGGTTGAAGGCATCTGTTCTTTTCCTACTTGTTTATTCTGATTATCCACCTTCTCTTCTTCTTTTTGCTCCTCTTCCTTGTTATCAGTATATTTCTTGAAAAGTTGTAGATGTTTTACATAGCATTGGTCCTCGTCATGGCCCTGGATGTGATAAGTTTGACAATACTTAGGCAAGTAGTTGTACTTGATCTGCACCCACTTCTCCAGCACCTTCCTTCCATCTTGTTTAATCCCAATTTTAATCCATTTGGGGAATTCACCTAGTAAATCAACTTCTACCTTCAATCTTGCACAACTGGGACATGTTTTGTTCTTTGTTTCCATGTCCACCTGCAAAGGCTTTCCCACTCCCAATGCAAGCGAGCCTCCTCACAAAAGATATTAGGGGGTAATGACAGAAAAGATATCCATGCAATTGCAGTAGTGGTTTCCTCTGATGGATTAAACATAGGCTACCACTTGAAAGTTCTCATCGAGTATGTCCAATACTGTTGTGATATATAAAAGGCCGGCTTAGATAGTAGATGTACGTAATCCTCCAATAGTTATGCTCTAATAAGAATGTGTCTGTTGCTTAACAACCCAATATTGCTCTCCCCTTTGAATTCACATTGCTTTGGGATTAGTCTTCTCAAGTCATGTATCTATGGCCATCCATACGAGAGTTTTCCAATAACAATATATTGGAGATTCTCTCTCACAATCATACGATCCACCTCCTTCTGTTCCCACATCATGATTGGCTCCCCATGCAGATAGGAGATAGGATTCACTAGGACTGTTGATTCCATAGGTAACCTCAGCTTCAACAGACTCGTATACAATTTCCTAACATCAGTGTGACCAGGCGCATTTCAGCCAACCTTTGTTAGCACTCTGTACCTTGAATGTTAGGACCCAGACTTTGTATGACCTTAATGGTGCTTGAAATATGGTTTCGAAAAGTTTTTGACCCAGGTGAAACCTTATGGACACCTCCATGGGCTGTGTGACCCCTATATGGGACCCCAAAATTAGTTTATACTCCTTCATTACTATCCATCCTTATTCTACCACTTAGTTTCTCATTCATTTGCTCAAACGCTTTCCAAATCCTCTTTTCGAGCTCTAATAGGAGGATGCTATGGAACCTTCAAGATCAAGCCAAATACACTTTCAAGCCTTCAATCCAAGCTTATTTATGTTATTTAGGGTCATTATGGATCTCCTACATCAAGCCAAGTTCAAAGAAATTCCATTGGCTAAGCTTTTCACAAGGACCGATAGAAGAGTCAACTTTAAATGGTCATATCTATTAGCACAAAAAGAACTGGGTGGCCTACAACCTACCAAATTTAAGCTCTTTGAATTATCTTTTTAACGCATCTGGTTTCACCCAATTCCGAGTTCTGATTAAGAAGTTATGTACTTTTTCATAGAACATGTCTAGGTTGGACAATGTGCTTTCACGGACCGTGAGAGCTACACTACCGTGAAGCCACTTGTGGTAAGGTTCGGATAAAATTCAAGGGTTCATTTTATTGAGGTATTTTTGATATTTTAGCCCATCCCCAAGACATTTTAATACCTTTAAACCCCCTTTTACATTCCTAAACCTCTCCTACTCTAATTCTAACCCCTCATTCAAGACTAACACTTAGTTTCTAGAATCAAACTCTCAAAATTCTCTCCAAGTCTCATCTTCAGATTCAAGTTAAGATTCAATTGAGGTTTCAACTTCAAGCTAAATTCATTTTCACAC
This sequence comes from Solanum medicagineum, assembly GCA_026153255.1. Lineage (NCBI taxonomy): Eukaryota > Viridiplantae > Streptophyta > Magnoliopsida > Solanales > Solanaceae > Solanum > Solanum medicagineum. Next base: position 1,051,929 of record JAPFFP010000089.1, read on the forward strand.
TTAGAATTATATTGAAACTCTCTCCTAAGAACTCCCTAAGGTGAACATTGTTGACATCCAATTTTCATCCTCGATAGTATAAATTAATCATCGACCTTTTAATTTTAACAATTTGAAATAATTATTTTGAAAATGCAAAAAATATTTTCTCAAATAAATTTCACTTTTATTTTCAATAGTTATTATTTTGCAATTAATATAGTTATTTCAGGTCATTAATTCTTAAAAGCTTTTTAACTAATTTGTCCAATTTGTCTCACAGTCATATTAGTCAATCGAATTCGATTTGATTACATTTAATTGGCTAAAATTGCAATTGAATTGACCAAATTTTAATTTCCCTGTCCTTGGACCAATTGGTCCATTTTGGACCAAATCCGACCCAAATCAATTCCATATACCCAACCCAACCCATTTCTTTTTATCAAAAATCAGCCAACAATACTATCACGACCCAAGCCTAGGGCCTAGACGTGACACGATGAATGAAGAATCTGAAGGAACCTGAAACAAGCCTCTTAACTTATCATTTCACATCATCAGTCGCGAAAGCATACAAAAGACATAAAGAGTAAGAATAGGGGCAAAGGGGCTAAGGGGAAAACTTGCATAACATCATAATCAAAAGACAAGGAGTCAAAGCTTATATCATAGATACATAGCATGTCCAACAAACACCTCTATATATAGATACGAGTGGGGGCCAAGATAAAGCAACCGGGATCACCCTCATAGTCCAAATAGACAATAAAGAAGAATGTCTCAATACATAATAAGAGCAACATAGACTAAGGTCCCCGAAGTGGAGGACTTACCAACTAGCTTGAGTAGTATTAAACTAGCCACGTGGAGGAGAAGGATAATCAACTTGGGCACCGGTTCCTACATGGTGATATCATGTAGGCAAGAGTATGCGTTAATACGTTTGAATATACTAAGTATGTAGGATGCAATGCAACAAGAATTAGGCATCATAGTCAAAATGCATAACAATAGGCAATAGGCATAATATAACAATATAACATATATGATCAATGCATATGTAAAATCTTAAGTAGCTCAAGTTCATATAGGATATCATATGTGTAGAAGAGATCAAGCTAGATTTCCAAAGTACAAACTCCTTGGTTGGTTGATGATGGTTTCACCCCATTATCCTGGTGGTATGGCACAAATCCCTCACATGGTTGATGAGTGCAAACCCCCACCTCCGTTGATGAGTACAAACCCCCATCTTGGTTATCTGGGCTCTTAGTCTCCCTCGATCGAGCATGGTCTAATGCAATACTTTTTATAGAGTATATCATATATATAAGCTTATTTCATCATCATGTAGTCAATCATATCATATCTCATGCTTTGGACCTTCCACTCCTTAAGAAACCACATCCGAACATTTTATCAAACACTTAGAGGATGTCTAATGCTAGTATGAAACCAAGAAATATAGAGGTGAAATCATGCAAGAAAATCCATTGTAAAACCATCAATCCACACCTTGCAACACCCTCAACAACATACATCAAAACCCTTTCCTCAAATCTTGCAATAGATAAAAGAATTACAGCTCAAAATATAGCAAAGCAGTCACAATTTCACATAGCTTTAACATAGTGTGTAGTGAATTTTATAATAAGCAAGACCCATTTGTAAATCAACTTTAAATCGTCCAATTTGAGTAAAAGGAGGCTTGAGAATCATGGGTTAAAGGAACCCATAAAAGAAACCCACATACCTTAACTTGAAGATGAACTTGGTGAGGCTTGGAGATGGAAACTTAAAGCTTGAAGAAGAACCTTGAGGGAAAACGTTAGTTCCGGATGAGGGTTTTGAGACTTGAATTTGGGAGTGAAAATATGGTTAAGTGTTTGAGTGAGTATTGGAAAATTTTTAGGATGATACAAAGGTGAAATATGGCTTAGATAAAAACACGTTTGGGAACACTTAGGCCCAAGACTTAGAAGTCTTCGATCGAACTAAAAAAAAACAGGCACCTTTTTACACAGAGGCCATGATGTGGATTCCTCTCTGGAATTCGCACTTTATAAAATTATAATTGCTAATCCAGTCAAATACTAGATGTAGAAATAGAAGAAGGTGGAACCCCTTCTCCATCGAAAGAAATGAGATTATCACGAATACACACATTAATTAACCAAATTTGCCCGATGTAGAGGCAATCAAAAAAGCCACATAAGTGAATATATAACCTACGGAAAAGTGAGCTAATCCAACCAATCTTTCTTGTACAATAGAAAGTCCACTGGTTTATCTCTCCAGTGAATCAAATTGGCCAAAGGTGTGCGTTCGTGAGCCCATGCTAAAGTTTCAATCAATTCCTACCAATATCCACGCCAA
>JAPFFP010000089.1:1073415-1095492 GCA_026153255.1 Solanum medicagineum
CAGCACACTTCTTGCCAGTTAGGAGTGACTATACAGCTGAAGAGTATGCCAAGCTATACCTCAAAGAGATAGTCAGGCTATATGGAGTCCCAATCTCCATTATATCTGATCGAGGAGCTCAATTCACCGCAAAGTTTTGGAAGTCCTTCCAAAGGAATTTAGGGACACAAGTAAATTTGAGTACAACTTTCCACCCTCAAACAGACGGTCAAGCAAAACGCACTATTCAGACACTTGAAGATATGTTACGAGCTTATGCATTGGACTTTAAAGGTAGTTGGGTGGAACATTTACCACTTATTGAGTTTTCCTATAACAATAGCTACCATGCGAGTATCAAGATGGCACCTTATAAAGCTTTGTACGGAAGGAAATGTAGATCGCCAATTGGATGGTTTGAAGTGGATGAAGCCACCTTACTTGGGCCAGAGCTAGTACAACAAGCCATGGAAAAAGTTAAGGTAATACAACAGCGACTAGAAACAGCCCAGAGTTGTCATAGATCATATGCGGATGCTAGAAGAAGAGGACTAGAATTTTCAGTAGGTGATTGGGTATTTTTAAAGGTGTCTCCAATGAAAGGGGTTATGAGATCTGGTAAGAAGGGAAAACTAAGCCCACGTTACATAGGGCCATATCAGATTACTAAGAAGTTTGGGCAGGTTGCGTAAGAACTAGAGTTACCCCAAGAGCTTTCAATGGTTCATCCAGTTTTTCATGTCTCAATGCTTCGAAAATGCATAGGTGACCCATCCTGTATCACTCCTATTGAGGATGTACAGGTTACAGAAGATCTCACCTATGAAGAGGTACCTGTTGCTATTCTAGATCATCAAGTTAAGAAGCTAAGGAATAAAGAAATAGCTTCAGTAAAAGTACTTTGGAGAAACCAGCAAGCAGAAGAAATAACATGGGAGGCTGAGGACGTGATGAAATCAAAATATCCTCACTTATTTGAAGCTAAATAGGAAGTTCAACATACAAAATTGGGACACTAATAGGTGCGTGTGATTGAATACTTAATGTGCTGTCAAATGTTTATGTTAGTAAAGTTTAAACTCGGTTAAGCTACCCAATTATGCTAACATTCAAGGACGAATGTTCCTAAGGGGGGGAGGATGTAACATCCCACACCTTACAATACTAGTACAATGCAAATGAAACACGATATGGTTTGGACAATTGACGCTAAATCTTAAAAGTGCTTGAATCTCGTGTTAATGGGCTATATCTCTGTTTAACGCTTAAGAGGGTCGAGTGATTACATGCTTTGTTTTGAATTAAGGAGATTTCGGCCTTAAATGAAGTAAGAGAATTGAGGTGCTTGTAGGAATTAGAAGTTAGCAAGTGAGTCACCTACTTGCTTAGCTTAAAATCGCTAGTTAAACGGAGACGGGGCTCGACGTTGAATTTGTCTAAGTTCCATTACGAATAAAGTCCGTGTTAAGGGTGTAACTTTGGCCCATGTTTTAGCATCATAAATGGACTATATGTTCAGCCCAATAGAGGTATTAAAAAGGGTCCAAAGACAATACAAAACACTTAGCAAATTGGGTCAAAACTAAGTAAGTGGATGTTGGGAAATAGGCAGCCCAAGTCCATCAAGTTGGTTCTCCAAAAAGGCCCAAGTGTGAGGACCAAGCTGGTGGATAACCAGCTTGATAATGTGTGGTATAAGATGGTCAAAATGTCAAGAGAAAGTCGGCATAAATTTATAGCTCAAGACATAGCAAAACAGTCACAATTTTAAATAGCTTTAACATAGTTCATGGACATGTTCATACTAATAAACCCATTAGTAAAAATCAACTTTAAATCATGCAAATTAAGTAGAAAGGAGATTAGGGAACCATGGGCAGAAGAACCCAATGGCTAAAAGTTACATTCCTTAGCATTGAGGAAGCTCTTGATGAAGATTGAAAATGGAGGCTTGAAGCTTGAAGGAAATCCTTAGTTCTAGTTGGGGGTTTTGAGACTTGAATTTGGGAGTGAAAAATACGGATAAGTGTTTTGAGTGAGTATTGGAGAATGTTTAGGGTGATATGAGGGTGAAAAATTACCAAGTATAGGTAAAAACACGTTTGAAACTTTTAGGCCCTAGTCTTGGACCGCACAAAAAATCACTGGACAGAAAAATACACCTCTCTGCATCATAAAGAGGACGTGGAGACAACATCTCCTCATCTGCGCGACCTTGGCGCGTCGCGCCAGGGGCGCTGAATGCTCACTGGAATTTTCCACTAGAAAAATCATAATTGCTAATCTTTTGCTCTTAAATCAGGGTTAGACCCCTCTTCCCCTAATTTTGACTCCCTGAGCATAAATATGAAGTCGAATTTTTGATATCTCACATGGATTTTGAGATATATAGGATTTAAAACTCTGAGCATTCCGAGGCACATTTTCGAGCACTTTTTGGGGTCGTTTCAGTGGATGCCTATCAAGTGCCTCCCTCTTATTTCAAAAGCACTTTTTCACTTCAAAGAACAATTTTAAAGAAGATCAAGTGACAACAAATTCTTAAGGAGTGACTCAAACTCCTCGTGAACTAACAAGTTTCACTTGACTCAAACTTAGAAAAGCATCTATATCACCAATCCATGTCAATTTGCATGTCCTCACAAAAAGAAAGAAAGTCTCCAAAATACACACAAGTATATACAATGAACAATGGACAAGGACTCGAGCACCCAACAAAAAAACATCTTGCGTGCACAATTGCCACACCATAGGCATGCTTTATTTTCAATCAACATTGGCCCAATTTCATTTGGTTAGAAATCTCAAAGGGCTTTTTAGGCTTGTAATGTAGGCTAAGGGGTAAGGTTGGATACAATTTGGACAATAGTGACTAACCCTCCTTAAGTCCCACACATGATATTCATTCTTTTTCAACTTTTCCACTTTTATTTTTTTGCATCACAGACCAATGCGCACTTAATCCTTCTTTTTCATTTAAGTGCCCCACTTGCAACTACTTTTCAATACTTAGAAGGAGTTTTTTCACTCAAGCACTTTTTCTTAATTTTCATTTCATTTTGAAAGCCCTTTTTCCTTTTCTTTTCATTCCTCCATTCATTTTTCTTTTTCTTTTTCTTTTCACAAGCACCCAAGTGGTATACACTATTCTTTTTTCTCCTGCATCACCCCAACTTAGGATTAAAGCCTTACTTGTCACAAGCATGCGAAACTCAAGGAAGGATAAGTGTTTAATCGAGGGATATCTTTTCAAAAAGGGTCAAGGCTTTATATTAAAGGTTGCTAATAGAAAATAATAGGCTCAAAAGGGACACAAAGAGTTGAGGAACCATTCAGGAGAAGAAGCCACCTGGGAGAGGAAAAAAGATATGAGAACCCAATATTCGCAATTTTGAGACTAGCATAAGGTAAATTTCGAGACAAAATTTCTTAAGGGGGAGAGAGTGGTAATGCCCTTATTATTAAATAATTTATTCACTTTAAAGAAGGTATTCCTTCAAGATAAAATTAACCCCTACTTCATAATATTTGGCTTGAGATTGTGTCATTAGAGAAATCAGTTTCTTGAATCGTAAAAAGGAATGAGGGAGGGGTTCATTTTAGTGCAATTTATTTACTTTTATGCAATTGTATATGTTAAAAAAGCCTTAATAATAATTATTATGTGTGAACAAAATAAATAAGGAGCGAAAAAGGGAAAATTTGGGCAGCCACCTTATTGGACAATTTTTCTTTTAACATGCTTTTGACATAAAATATATTTTCCCAAAGTAAGTCAGTTTGATGACCATATAAAACCTTATAAACTCTCTCATGACCTTATATTTGATAAAAAAACCATGAAATAAAATAGTTACTCGGAGCAAAGTTGAGAAATCCCCTATCCTTTGGTAAGTGGTTGAATTTTGTCTTTAAATCGCATAGTGTGGAGTAATTGTGGAATATTTCATTGTATATAGCTTGTTTTTATTGTATAAATATGTTTTAAAAAGCTAATTCACATACCTACAATTTTATATTTATGTGAAAATCTGAATCTGCTTGTATGGTATCGAAAAAAGGCATGCAATACAGTGAAAGTTCTGGCCAGTTTTCTGTCTGAGAAGCCTTCTATGTACTGTTGTTGGTATTTTTATCATATCTTGATGTGTGAGCTATAATTTGTGATTCTTTTTAGTTCTTTCCAACCCCAAGACGTGTATCTACAACTCTTGTGTTTATTTCAGGACCTAATTTGGTAGTTATGGATTCAAACCAGTGGACGCAATTTAGGACAAGTTCTTTCCAGAGTTTGACATAGAAATCCTTGGGGGTTTGCTGTTAGTGTTTATATTATAAATGCATGTACAAAGGGTAATTTGAAGTGATTCTTGATTGATTGTAACCTATATTCATATAATTACAGTTTTCATGTAGACTGGAGAGCCTAGTTTGTCCATTTACTAATTCAAAATGTAGTTGCATTGCAAGGCAATAAAGCTGCCGAGAAGAGAGTGATTTGCAGAACTAGGACTCTGTTTTGCATTTATCTTGTTAGTTTGTACCTGTTGAAGGTGCTGAATATTAAATGAGCATGTAATTGAGTATTAAGGTGCTCACACTCTTGTACAATCTTAAGGAAATTGATTGAACAAATGGATGCCGTATTGATCCACGACTTGAAATCGATAGCGTCAGTTGCGTGCTAAAAGGTTTAGGTTCGTGTAGAAACTTGTTCTTTTGCCTTTGTTACCTGCTGGTACATTTGAATGTTATCTTGGTATCTGAACTATGTTCTTGTCATTTTATCTAGTTATGTAAATATTTTGGGACTTGCAAGGAACTTGTTTAATTCTCCCATTTGTACGAATTGCCTGATCATTTGACATCCTTGTGGACTTTGTCCTTCTTGTGGCAATGACTTTGTCACCATTGGCATACCTCTTGTTCGGATTGCCATCTTGATTATGAATTTTGGTTCATCCTATGTATATGTATGCAGTCCATTTTACGCACGAACTAGAAAGTCACTCTTAATATGGTTCTTAATTCTCTTGATAATTGGGTTTTCACCCTTCTTTATATAGGGCTTCGGTCCTTCTTTATGCTTGATTATGTTTGGTGTGACGGCATGACTTACATCTGGGCAAAACTTGGTATTTGGATTTCTTGTAAAAATTGTTCCAGGAACCCTTCATACTTAGATCTTTAAATATCCTACTTGATACTATTGATGTATTTGTTTACTTGGTCTATTTACTATATTCCAATTGTGTTTCCCTTTGACTTAATAAGGGTAAAGTGAGGGATTTAAGGTTCTCACCTTTAAGCTTTTACACCACTATGCTTCATGTTTAGCGATAGTTGTTTCTATCATGGGGAGTACCTAAGATGATGCTTGAGGTTGGCCATTGAAGATAAATTTTGGGATCTGTGCAAAAGATTACATTTGCATCTAGGCATATATATTGTAGTAGTTTTGGGATGTGTACATGATTCTCTTGCTGCATATGTATGTATAAATTTGAAAGGCTAGTGTAAATTATCTAATGGTTTGTAACTTTAAGTTTTGGCTTGCTTAGTTAAATTTGAGCTGGCGAACTTGTTTCTATATTACAATACAAGTTATGTTATGATGATTGTATGAGACGAAAACTAGTACATTTTATGCCCTTGGATTTTAACATTGGTAATACTTTTTAGTGTGCTAAAACAGTATGGGCAATATATAAATGTCTCGCAAGATAGTTGTTTAAATAACTTGCAAGGTACTTACGCCAAAAACTTGAGCTAGAAATCAACTAAACCACCTTTAGAACAAAATCGTATACCTTTAACTATTTTGAATTCATTACTAAAATATGACTAATATGTCACATGTTAAATTCTTTGTATGTTAGTAAGTGTTATGTTAGCCTAGAGAGTACAGAAGTGGCATCTTCCCGCGAGGGTTGCCACAAGTGTTTCTCACATGTACAGAAGTGGCATCTTTCCGCGAGGGTTGCCATATAAAGACTCAAGTTTATAGCATAAATGCATCATAATATCCCAACAACACCTCTAAACATAGAATGGAGCGGGGCCAAGACACTTTCCAAGCTCACCCTCATAAGTCAAATTATCTTCTACTACACCCAAAACACCCAAAACACCCAAAGGCACTATAGCACTTGGGTCACCCACACACTTTCTCAACATGGACAGATGGAACATCGGATGCACCATGTCCATCTCCATAGACAACTCCAACTCATATGCAACTTTGGGCTTAACTTTCCTTTCTTGCCAAATTGGACCACACCCTTCATGGGTGAGACCTTCAAATAGACCCAATCACCAACCTTAAACTCAAGATCTCTTCTCCTCACATCGGAATAGGTCTTTTGTCTACATTGGGTTGTTTTCAGTCTCTCCCTAGTCAATCTCACCTTCTCCAAGTCTTCCATGACCATATGTGGACCTAGCAAAGTCATTACCCCATTTCAAACCACCCAACCGGGGACTTACGACGCTTACCATAAAGAGCCTCAAAAAGGAGCCATACCAATGCTTGAGTGGTAGCTATTGTTGTAAGCAAACTCAATGAGTGGAAGATATTCATCCCAACTACCCTTAAACACCACAACACAAGCTCTAAGCATATCCTAAAGAGTTTGGATAGTCCACTTGGCTTGACCATCAATTTGAGCATGAAAACCCATGCTAAGCTTAACCTTGGTACCAAGACCTCTTTGGAAGGACCTCCAAAAGTGAGAAGTGAATTGAGCAACACGATAAAAAATGATAGACAAGGGCACCCTATGCAATCTAACCAACTCATGAATGTACAATTTGGCATAATCTTCGACACCATAAATAGTTTTGACCCCTAGGAAGTGAGCGGACTTTGTCATTCTATCCACAACAACCCAAATAGAGTCAAAATATTTCCTAGTCTTAGGCAACCCAACCAAAAAATCCATGTTGATTTCTTCCCACTTCCAAGTAGGAATTTCGATATCTTGGGCTAGGCCACCCAACCTATGATGTTCGGCTTTCACTTGTTGGCAATTATGACAACCAGATATGAACTTGGCAATGTCTCTCTTCATACTGCCCTACCAAAATACTTCCCTCAAGTCCCTATACATCTTTGTAAAACCGGGGTGAATGGAATAGGATGAATTATGGGTTTTCTTCATGATCAATTCTTTCAAATCATCCACATCTTGCGCACACAATCTACCTTGCTAGCTATGGGAACCATCTCCCCTTTGGGGGAAAACCTCCACTTTACCATCTCTCACCAAGGCCTTTAGCTCTAGCAAGGGCGGGTCAAGATCTTGTTTGGCCTTTACCTCTTAATCAAAGAAGACTTAGAACCATCAACAACCACTACATCTCCATTATCAACTTCATTCAACCGAACCCCCAATCTAGCCAACTGGTGAACCTCTATAGCCACCTCTTTGCCACCATCATCAATATGAGGTAGACTACCCCATAGACACCATATTTAGAGTATCGGCCACAACATTAGCTTTGTTGGGGTGATAATGCACACTCATATCATAATCTTTAACGAGCTCTAACCACCTTCTTTGTCTCAATTTAAGATCTTTTTAGGTGAACACATATTGGAGACTCTTATGGTTGGTAAACACATCAACATGAACTCCATACAAGTAGTGACGCCATATTTTCAAAGAAAATACTACGGCCACCAATTCAAGATCATGGTGGGATAATTCTTCTCATGCACCTTAATTTGTCTAGAGGCATACGTTATCACCTTACCACTTTGCATCAAAAAACACCCCAAACCAATTCTTGAGGCATCAAAATATACCACAAATCCGTCCAACCCTTCCGATAGAGCCAAGATAGGAACAGAGACAAGCTTATCCTTCAATTTTTGGAAACCCCTTTCGCACTCATCGGTCCACACAAATTTTGCCTTCTTTTTAGTCAATCTAGTCATAGGAGAAGCAAAAGAAGAGAAGCCATTCACAAACCTTTGGTAATAGCCCGCCAAACCCAAGAAACTTCTAACATCTAATGGAGTAAAAGGTCTAGGCCAATTTCTAATCACCTCCGTCTTCATAGGATCCACCTTAATTCCATCACCTGACATCACATGCCCTAGAAAAGCAACCTCTTTCAACCAAAACTCACATTTCTCATATTTTGCATAAACCTCTCCTCCCTCAAGATTTGTAACACCACCCTCAAGTGATCCATATGCTTCTCCTCACTATGGGAATAAATCAAGATATCATCAATAAAAACCACCACAAACAAGTCAAGGTAGGGTTTAAAGACCCTATTCATGAGGTCCATAAATATAGTCGGTGCATTAGTCAATCGGAAGGACATAATCACAAACTCAAAGTGCCCATACCTAGTTCGGAAAGCCATCTTGGGAATGTCACACTCCCTCACTTTCACTTGGTGATACCCAGAATGAATATCAATCTTAGAAAAGTGACTAGCCTCTTGAAGTTGATCAAAAAGGTCATCAATCCTTGGTAGAGGGAACTTGTTCTTTATGGCTACTCTATGAAGTTATCGGTAATCAATGCTCATTCTAAGAGAACCATCCTTTTTTTCACAAATAACACCAGTGCACCTCAAGGTGACTTACTAGGCCTTATAAAACCCTCTTCCGACAAATCCCTCAATTGCTCTTTCAACTCCGCCAGGGCCATACGATGAGGGGGAATAGAAATGCGTTGAGTATCGGGAAGAAGGTCTATACCAAAATCTATTTCCCTTTTGGAAGGAACACTGGGAAGTTCATTGAGAAAGACATCAAGGAACTCATTAACCACTGAAACTGACTCAATAGGAAGGACCTTGGACTCAACATCACTAACCCTCATAAGATGTTAGAGACAACCATTAGAAATCAACTTTTGGGCTTTAAGACAAGAAATGATCTACCCTTGACCACCACATACAACTTTCCCACTCAAGGATGGGCTCATTGGGTAATTGCAATTTAACCCTACGGGTTCTACAATCAATAGAGGCATAATATGCATGCAATGAATCCATCCCAAAAGAATGACATCAAAATCCACCATATCTAATTCAACAAAATCACAAGGCAAGATTTTATGCAAAATGAACAACGGATAATTTCTATAGACTGTTTTAGCAACAATGGACTCATAGACGGGGGTATACACTTCATTAGGTTGAAACAACAATTCGGGACTAACATGAAGCTTTTGGAAACAAAAGGGGTAGTAAAAGAAAGAGTGGCACCCAAGTCTGTCAATGCATACACATCAAAATAAAATACCTTTAACATACCAGTAACAACATTGGCCACCTCGTCAACTCCTTGTCTCCCTTAAAGATGCATAGAATCTATTTTTCCTTGGAGCACTCCTTGCTGGCCTCCCCTTCCTCTTTGGCCCATATTAACACCTTGGCCTTGCGAATGACCATCTCTACCTTTGGGTTGAGCATGAGGACAATCAATAACCTTATGGCCAAGTTCACCACAACCAAAGCAAGCATTTGATTCTTTTCACACTTTAGACATCTAGGTTTTACCATTCCTCCATTACCACCTTTGGAATCTTTGATTAGGCACCCTATCATTGGCAAACCTCTTATTGTAAGCATTAGATGACCCTTGGTCTTGGAACTTGTGGCCTTGAGGAAAGCAGCCACCTTTAGAACCTTGGAACCCACCTTCAAATTAAGCCCTCTTGGACTCACCAAACCTTCTCTTTCTATGCTTTTCCCCCTCTAGTTGCTCGGTATATGTCATGAGGCAGGACAAATTCATACCACCTTTAAGCATGGAAGTACGACAATCCTCAATAACCAAGTTGGACACACCCGACAAATGTTTGTTCATCCTTGACCTAGGCTCGACAACCAATTGAGGAGCATACTTGGAAAGCTTGTTGAACCCGAGGGCATACTCCCTTACACTGATAGACCCTTGCTTTAGATTCATAAATTCCATCATCTTCACCCCCCCTCCTTAGCTCAATAGGAAAGAATTGGTTGAGAAATGCCATTTTGAACTCCTCCCAAGGGATAACATCATCATTCCCTTTCTCCATCTTCCATTGAGTGAACCAAATTTAAGCCACCCCTTTGAGTTGGTAGGCCAATAACTCCGCTTTATCCTTCGAATTGACCCCCATAATAGACAACACCTTATACACCTCATCGGTGAATTCTTGGGGATCCTCATCCACCTTGGAACTATAGAACTCTGGTGGATTCATCCTAGTAAAATCCCTCATCCTTGAAGCCAGAGTAGCAGCATGAGGGGCTTGGGCCCCTTGGTTAATTTGGTTAGTCATAGCATGAGCCAACATTGCAATAGTATCTTGAAATTCTTCTTGGCCGGGAGGGGGGGTTCTCCTCGGGTGTACGGGCTCTTCTTCCTCTCGATATCGACATAATCAAAGATCATTTATTAGGGAAAAACCTTAGCTTAACATCTATAGCATGACATAGATCATGAAGAAGGAAAATATTTCCTAAAACGCCTCATAGCCTCTTAATCATACTTGTGGCGCGCTTCACAACTATGAATAGGACTCTAATCGATGTGGTGTGTTGTATTTTGAGGATCATTAATAACCTAGGACTCTGATACCAAGTTTTTCACTTACCAAGCATAGGGCTTAGACGTGACACGGTGAATGGGAACTTGAAGCGACACAAACAAGCCTCTTAGCATATCAACCGCACATCCTTGGTCGCTGAAACTAAGTGAACAACAAGAGATAATATAAAAAGAGAAGCAGGACTAAGGGAAAGTCTTTGATAATCATAAAAGCATAAAGAGTCAAGCTTATAGCATATATACATCATAATATTCCAACAACACTTCTAAACATAGAATGGAGTGGGGGCCAAGACACTTTTTGGGCTTACCCTCATAATGTCAAATGTTCAACATAATGAAGTCTTAGGAATAGCAGGAGAAAGTAGATATTGTCCTCGAACTTGAGGACTCACCAAAGCTTATCCTCGTAGAATCTCACTAGCCACATAGAGGATGATCAAGAGGAGCTCTGGTCCCTACATGGTGATATCATATAGGCATAAAATATGCTTCAGTACATTTGAATGTACTGAGTATGTAGGATGCGATGCAATAATACATAAGCCAATATAGTCAAAATGCATAGACATTGGCATTAGATAAGTATAATCTCAATATGGCATGCATTGTCAATACTTGAAGTAAAACATTTTTATAAATCATTCAACTTGCTTAGATCATGATACATATGTTGAAAGAGACCTCAACCGACAAAGAATAAGACCAAGAGAGCTACAACTTGGAATCCCAATGATTAACCCTCTTTGGTAAAGAGGTGGTCTACTTGCCAAGGTAAATCATACTTCACCTTATAGGAGTCCATCGCAGTTCGAAGAAGTAACCCCCCTTACAGGAACCCATCCCATTTCAGGATAGATTTCATGATAAAGTGCACTCAATGGATCCACTAGTATAACAAGGGTATAACATGATTACATAGTTTGAGAAAAAAAGTATGGACCTTTGAAGATAGTCCACGTTGACATCCAATCCATCGGTGCTAAGTCTAATCTCACGGAATACTTGAAATAATCATAACTTTAATAACTTGTAATAAATATAGAATCATAATTTAAGTATCTCTTAAAAATACTTCGCTAATGGTGAACCTAAATTGAAACACGAGAATAGATCATAATCATAATCATACATGAACCCTTGCTTTAACATGATTAGCTCACAAGAGGTAAAATCTTGAAAATAGGGCTTAACTTCATACTTGCATAATCATAGATAATTTAATGAATTCATAACATGCTTGATAACCCATATTCATCATGAAGTCTCTTGACATGTAAAACATGTAAATAACTTGAGAATTCTTGACTTGACATTTCATCGAATAGTTGGTGGGCACATATAAGTACATGTTCAAATCATGCAAGGTGCAAGAATATAGATCATGTAATACTGAAATTATTGCATCTTAAAGTCATGTAAATCAGTCCACCATCATCATGGTAGAGCCCCATCACGGGTAACTTGTAAATCATATCAAAACTTCACAATAGTTCATAGATTTCATAGCTTGAATCATGTATAGTCTCAATATACAAGGATTAATTCATAGTATAAGCTTAAAACAGATATTTATGCATAATTAACAATATTTGACAAAACCCCAATGTATTTCATGCTCATATTTTATAATAAAGATACTCATAAGTAATACAACTCTAAATCATGCAATTTACATAAAATAAGAAGGTTGGACTCCATGGGTGAAAGGACCCAATGGATGAAACCCATAAACCTAAATTTAGGGATTCCTTGATGTAGACTTGAAGAGAACTTGAATCTTGAATGGAGTTCTTAAGATCCGGAATTAAGCTTGAGACACTTGAATTTAGATGAAATATTTTGTTAAGTCTTGGAGAGGTTTTTGAGAGAGTCTTGAGTGATATAGAGTTGAAAAATGGCTAAGTATAAGTGTTTTCACGCATAAGTGGGCATGAGGCTTTGACCCCAAGGCACTTGGGCCCAAATGAAAAATCAAGGAAAACAATATACTGGTCCATGCCCTTGGCATGACGCGAACCAGATGCAAAGTTCCTCCAACACTAATACGCGCCCCTGGCGCGTTGCGACCAGGGCGCGGAAGGCCAGTAGAATAAAAAATTAGCAAAAATTATTTTTCTCTACGGGTCCTCTAAAATTGGGGTTATACCCATTTCTCACTCAATTTTGCCCCTTGATTGAGAATATGAAGTCAGTTTTTGATATCACGCATGGATTTTGAGATACATGGAAATTACGATTATGGGCATTTTCAAAGCATATTTTTGGGGCGTTTTTGGAGTGTTTTTCCTAAAGCCTTCTTTGGTTCCACTAAATCCATTTTGAGCCTCAATCCTTTCTTTGGCAACCTTTGTAACCTTGATTCATATTTGTAAAAGACAATTCCTTCTTGTTTCCTACTGATCCCTCCTTGAGCTTGAAATGCTTAGTAGTGGCTAAAGGCTAAGTTCGGGGTGTTAGTAGAAATAAGGGGGTGTCTCACATGAAAGAGTAAAAAAAAGGGATAGAATGAAAGAAAGAAAGTGAGGAGTCCTAGAAATGAATGAAAGAAAAAGGGAAAATGATGTTTGAAAATTTAGGACCCTCCAAAAATTATGAAAAAGAGTGCAAAGAGGGGAGACACTTAGGATGATAAATCAAAAGCAAAAAAGATGTCAAAAAGGAGATGAATGAAAAGGGGACCAAAAGAATCTTTGAGCCTAAAAAGAACATGTAGAGTTTAAGGAGGACGAGCCGCTACTAACCATATACTATCCTACCCAACCTTGACCCTACATTGCAGTCCAAGCAAAGTCCTTTGGGATCCTAGTCTAGAAGAATGTCAAGTGAACTCCAATTGAGAATAAGGGCAAGTCTATTGGTTGAAGCTCATACGCTATTTCTCATTTAGGAGAGAGGGAGTTTAAGAGTTCCTTTTAAAGTAATTTCATAATCTTGAGTGTTCAGGATCTTCTTTGGCATGAGGGTAAATGGTGATGCTTTTGGGCAGTCATCACTAGCTACATGAGTAATTGTGAGCATAGCCATGTTTTGATTACTCCTTTGTCATCTCTCGAGGCTTCAAAGTCACATAAGTGGTTTGTGGAAATTCGAGAAGGGATAAAAACAGTGGAAATGTATGTGTTGCTCCCTGTGGTCCTGTTTGCAAGATTTAAAATTGGATGGATTGATGTTTGATTTGCTTGAGGGAAAGCAAAGGCTTAAGTTGGAGGTGTTGATGAGTACATATTTCGGACTCATTTTCTCCCTAGCTTGCAAAGACATATTACCCTTAGTGTGTTATTATTTAAAACTTCTAATAGATATGCATGTGTTATGACAAGAAATGGGATTAAAATTCTACAAAAAGGCAAAGAAACGGGGTATCGCCAACACACTCGACAATCCACCAAACACTCAGAGAGACCACCTAATAATGCAGCAACCAAGGTTTTGACTCAAGTTTTTAAGAAGGCGATCAGAATCGATATCGCAAAGCATGTTCGCCGCACTGCCGAATTGCACAGAAGATCACCTAAAGTTGCAGCACTCAAAGCCCCAAAACATTGACAAGAAGGCGATGTGATAGAATTGAATTAGTAGAATGAAAAGTCATCACCTGATGTTGTAGAAAAGAAAGCCTTGTGAAGATGCAGAGGAAAGCGGTCAAGTGCACATTCAGCGTATCGCTAGATTGCTCGGCGATGGTTGGCCTTGACCGTCGAATTGTATTTTGTAGTACGAACTTTCACACATTTGCACAGAGTATATGAGCAATTTAGGTACACATAGATCATATCATATCATAAAAATTCTTCTTCTAAGTTTTAGGTAGTAGTACATAAAACTTTCATATTAGAGTACAAAGGAGAGATAAGGTTTTGAAGCTTTTGGGAAGCAAATTGGACTAGATTGGCTGGTGATAGTTGACTAATTTCTATTCAGTCTTGTTACCAATGACTGCAGCAGCTATGTTTGGTATTAAATCATTAATTTCTAGCATGTGTGGCTAATAAAACACCCATGGTCGGGGTGTGCTATTGATATGGGTTTTTGATTTATCTATTGGGTCTTTCATATTTTGACTTATTTGCAGTTGAATTGAGTGAATTTATATCCCTTCCTATGTTTAATTTATAATTTCAAGGTTGCAAACTTGGGTTTTACATTAGATCTCTTATTGTGGCCTTAGACAGAATTATTAGAGTGTGGAATGGATATAATGGCTGAAAACCTCTTGGGTTTTTAACTGAAGTCTACAGCCATGGATTCAATGACGGGGTTTGCTGAGACTTCTTAGGCCAAGCGTGTCCTCAGCGGTCTGCGTATGATTTCACAGTTAATTCATGCAAAACACTCTTGTATCATAGTTGAATATATGTTACAAGAAACCTAGCCTATTCACTCAATTTCAACTCATTTAGTGAAATATTTAAACCCATTTGGTAGATCCACTCCCATATTTGCATATCCCCAACATCTTCCCTTAGTTGTTGATTAATTTTTTAATTAGAATTTGTGTAGTCCAATCCTTCCCTTTGAATATTGCAACCCCCAAGATCCTACAATTACCTAGTCCAACAAGTCACTTCTACCTTGAACGAAGATTCCATCTGGCATCGACCCCAAACTCTCAGTTAGGTCATTAAGCTGATGATGACTGCCCCTGCTTCCTTTGAGTAGCAGGTTGAGTGGCATCTGTCTCAACACTTGGACATGGCCCCGAAGCTCGGAGCATAGGGGAGTAATATCTAGGACTTGAAGTATCAAAACAATCACTCCCTCAACTAGTCTATCTAGATCCAAAACTATAAAGTCATATCATGCCCAAAGTGAACATAGGCGAGGACATTCACAATATAGGTAATCCACACAATCTAACCCATACGACCGTAACTATCACCATCACTTAGATAACAATAGCTAGCCAAGCATCAGAATGTATATGTCACAAATAACTGTAGAGTCATGCCTAACTAAGGCCAAGTACCCCATAGACTCATCAACCATAAGTACCCAAAGTAAACATAGGCCATGATAATCATAACGTAGGTATCGTACATAGCCCAACCCAGTAAGGTCATGTCTATGCTAGAACCAATCCATAATATGACATATAATCAATAACAACTCTCCAAGCCAACATATCTCAGTAGTATCAGGCTACACCCACTTATACAGATACGAGTCAAGCTAGGACACAGGTCTGTCCCATGGTATTGGCCGATATTCAACCTTTTTTCGACCCCTTCTCTATGTAAAGAAACTTAGAGGGCGGTGTCGGTTCAACCTAAGCTAAGGCCCAAGAGGCTAGACAATCGGAAGGATGTCACCCACCTAGAATCATATCCCAGCCTAGCTACTATAAGGGAACACACCTAAGTGTACTATGTGCCGGACCAATGGTAAAGTGCCCTCTCTAAATAGGGTTCCAGTCCCCGAGACTAACCTACATAGCTAGTGACTCATCACCGACGGTCTCGGGAATCCTGTAGAGTGACTCAGTGGCAACAGGTCTCATATCACAAGTCACAGGGCTTCCTTAGGAGTACAACTATAACCATTCCCAAAACGTGGTGTGTTTGTCCGGTCACTAGGCAGTAACACAAGTACATATCGGGTAACAGCAGTACACAGGATCATATAAGCTATAGGGAAACACAAAATCATGTTTAATCGAGCATTCTACCACAATCTTGGAAGCGACACGTACTCATAACAGTTATAGATACTAGTACCAGTGCACAAATTAGCATATAACCATTTGACAGCCTCATAATCTAGCATATTTTGGTAGTATCAGCGGTCACACACATACACGCAAGAGTCAAGCTTAGTGTATGTACCTGTCACCTGCTCTCAGCCCAACAAGCCTTTTTAGGCCCACTCGTAGTATACCAGTGATGGAGCTCAACTAATAAAGCCCTCCATACAACAACTGTTATCCAATACCATCATACACAACACGTATGGATACACAACAAGCTATATACAACATGTATTCCAAAGCACAACCAATAAACAGTACATTCTACACATTCATGCTCGTATACGCATTTCAACTCAGTCTAAGGTGTAAAGAAACCTAGCCTACTGAAATATGATTCCTCACATCCTGCATTAAAGCCTTTCCTATCTCTACCACTTCCTAACGCTGCCAAGCTGTCAAAAATATAGTTGACAAGGTTAACACAGTCATATTGGCTGTAAATGGGTGAAGTGATATCTATTAGGCCTAAAACAAGGAAAATAGGGCCCACACTCAAAATCCCAAACAAAACCCCAAAACATAATCCCCACAACAACCTGAGTCTACCACAAAATATTTGTCCCAAAATGGACCCCAGAAGATGTCATGACCCAAGCCTAGGGCCTGGACGTGACTGGCAAATGGGGAACCCGAAGAAACCCCAAACAAGCCTCATGGCATATCATTGCACATCCTTGTTCACGGAAGCAATTAAAATGACAATGAGAGATAAGCATAAATAAGGGAATTTGGACTAAGGGTAAACTTCCATATCATAACATTAAGGAACAAGAGAGTCAAGGCCCATAGCAGATACAATATATTTCCAACAACACCTATACTACATAGATAAGAGCGGCGGTCATGACAAACAACTGGGCTTACCCTCATAGTCAATACATAAATAAAGGAAAGATAGTCTTAGTACATAGCAAGAGATCATCCCCGGAACGGAGGACTCACCAACAAGCTTGAGAGACTATCGTACTAGCCACGTGGAGGAGGAGGATGATCAAGCGGTGCACCAGTTCCTACATGCTGACATCATGTAGGAATAGAGTATGCGTTAGTACATTTGAATGTACTAAGTTTGTAGGATGCAATGCAACAATAGACAGGCATCATAGGCAAAATGCACAATAATACTCAATAGATAGCATAATAGCAAAATGCCATGTATGATTGATACTTGAAGTAAAGTCATGCTTCTATGGATCATAAATAAGTGTAAGGAGTGATCATTCTTAGTGCAATCCAAGGCCTACCACCTCCTTGGAGAGGCACATGAGGTACAAATCCCCTCATGAGGTTGATGGAGTACAAACCCCCTAACAAGGTTAATGGAGTACGAACCCTTCAACAAGGTTGATGGAGTACAAACCCCCCAACAAGGTTGATGGCTACCAACCCCCAACAAGGTTACCCATGCCTACCATCCCCCGAGCTAGGCAATTGAGGTACCAACCCCTCAATAAGGTTACCCGGGCATGCAACCCCCCGAGCTAGGCTTGGTCATCCCCAACACTATAGAGATAATATCATGTATATACACTTCTTTCATCATCATATACTTACATTCCTTTTCTTCATCATCTCATCGTCATTCTATCATCATTTCATCATCATATATCATTCAACTCAAAAGACATGTATTGATCAATTCCTCAAGAAACCATAACCAGACATTTTATCAAACACTTAGAGGGTGTGTAATGCTAGTGTAAAAGCATGCAATTTAAGAGTGTTATCATGCTAGAAAATCTAATGTAAAACAATCAATCGATACTTGGTAACACCCTCAAGCAATATACATCAAAATCCATCATAAAATCCCACAATAGATCCTAGATTCATTGCCCAAAACATTATAAAACAATCACAATTTCATAAATCTTAACATATTGTGCAATGATTTTCAGAATAAATAAGACTCATTTGTAAATCAACTTAAAATCATGCAATTTTTAAGAAAAAGGATGCTTGGGCATCATGGATGAAAGAAACCCATGAAAGAAACCCACATACTTTAGCTTTGGAGATGAACTTGATGAAGATTGGAGAGGGAGACTTGAAGCTTGAGAGGAAATTCTTAGATCTGGATGAGTTTTGAGACTTGAATTTAGGAGTAAAAAATCTGGGGAATGTTTAGAATGATATGAGGGAGAAAAATGACTAAGTATAGGTATTTTCACGTTTGGGAACACTTAGGCCCAAGACCCAAAAGTCTTGGACCGCACAAAAAACCCACGTTCGCATCGTGGACTTGTCGCTAAAATAGGATTTCTTCATCTACGTGCCCTAGCAACGTCGCGCTAGGGCACACAAACCTCATTGGAATTTGCATTCTTGTAAAATCAAAATTGCTAATCGATTGCTCTTAAATCGGTGTTAGACCCATTCTTCACTCAATTTGGCTCCCTGAACAAGAATATGAAGTCGTATTTTTGATATCGTGCACAGATTTTAAGATATGCGGAAATTACGATTTTGCACACTTCCGAGGCACATTTTCGGACACTTTTTGGGTGTCGTTACAATATCTCCCCATGGGAACATTCACCCCGAATGTCAAAGAGATGTATACGAGAGATGTAAACATGACAAATTTCAGCCCTCATAAGGATGGAACAATGCACTTAAACATCATTTCAAAAATCTCATCATAAGTGTAAAATCATCATGAACTTGTCAATCTAAACATGAATGTATGCAATGACATGAGGGCTAAACTTAAGATTTGAGATCATATAAAGGACTTAAATCAATACCTGAGGCTTGAGTGGAATGGAAAAGGTAACGATATCACTTTTGCATGTCCGCTTCGGCCTCCCAAGTAGCACTATCAACTTGTTGATTCCTCCAAAGGACCTTAACGGAAGCCACCTCTTTGTTTCTCAATCTCTTCACTTGCCTATCCAAATTCTAAACCGAAACCTCTTCTAGGTCAAATTATCTTCAACAACACCCACAACATCAAGAGGTACAATAGCATTCGGATCACCCACACATTTCCTCAACATAGACACATGAAACACTGCCTTGCCAACCCTTCTCATCACCTTATAAGGTCCCACATATCTCGGGCTCAACTTGCGCTTCTTACCAAACCAGACCACATCCGAATGGAATTAAAACCTTTTCTAGTGTTGGGCAATCCAACCACAAAATCCATATTAATCACCTCCCACTTTCAAGTAGGAATCTCTATATCTTGGGTTAGGCCACTTGGCCTTTGATGTTCGGCTTTGACTTGTTGAAACTATGACAACCGAAAATGAATTTGGCAATGTCCCTCTTCATGCCTCCCCACCAATACACATCCCTCAATCTCTATACATTTTGGTGGAACTAGGGTGGATAGAATAAGAAGAATTATGGGTCTTATCAAGGATCTTTTCTATCAAAGCATCAACACAAGGTACACATAACCTACCTTGGTACCTAAGGGCACCATCTCCCCCTTGGGAGAAAACCTCCACCTTGCCCTCTTTCATCAAGGCCTTCAACTCTAACAAGGAGGGATCAAGATCTTGTTTTTCTATCACCTCATCAACCAAGGAGGACTTAGTACCATCCATAATAAAACATCACCATCACCAAACCTCCTCCAACCTAACCCCTAATCTAGCCAAATGATGCACTTCCCTAGCCTTCTCCTTATCAACACCATCAACATGACCTAGGCTACCCAAAGACACCCTACTCATGGTATCCGCCACCACATTAACCTTACCGGGATGAGAATGCACATTCATATCATAGTACTTAAGATGTTTTAGCCACCTTCTTTGCCTCAAGTTGAGATCTTTTTGAGTGAAAACATATTGTAGGCTCTTATGTCACCAAATTTTCAAAGCAAATACTACGGCGGCTAATTCAAGATCATGAGTAGGATAGTTCTTGTCATGCAGCTTGAGTTGCCTATAAGCATAGGCTATCACTTTATCATTTTGCATTAGAACACAACCCAACCCAACTCTAGAAGCATCACGATACACAACAAATCCCTCTAGCCCACCCGGTAGTGACAATATAGGAGCAGACACAAGCTTATCTTTCAAGGTTCGGAAGCTCCTCTCACACTCATCGGTCCACACAAACTTGGCCTTCTTTTGAGTCAACTTAATTATAGGAGGAGCAATAGAAAAGAACCCATTCACAAACCTTCGATAGTAACCCGCTAAGCCCAAGATGCTCCTAATGCCCGACGGGGTCAACGGTCTAGGCCAATTTTTAATCACATCCATCTTCTTAGGATCCACCTTAATACCATCCTCCGACACCACATGCCCTAGGAAAGAAACCTCCTTCAACCAATATTCACACTTTTCTTATTTAGCATTTAGTTTCTCCTCCCTCAATCTTTGCAACACAACCCTCAAATGAGCCCTATGCTCCTCCCCACCACGAGAATAGATCTAAATATCATCAATCAAGACCACAACAAATGAATCAAGGTAGGTTTTAAAGACCCTATTCATTAGATCCATGAAGATGGTCGGTGCATTGGTCAACCTAAAAGACACCACAACAAACTCATAATGCCAATATCTAGTCCAAATGGCTGTCTTGCGAATATCCCACTCCCTTACCTTTACTTGATGATATCCGGACCGAAGATCAATCTTAGAGAAATGGCTAACCCCTTGCAATTGGTCAAACAAATCATCAATTCTCGGAAGAGGATATCCATTCTTGATGGTGACCCTATTGAGTTGCCGGTAGTCAATACACATTCTAAGAGACCCATCCTTCTTTTCCACAAACAACACCGGTGCACCCCAAAGGGATTGGCTAGGCCTAATGAAACCCTTCTCCAACAAGTCCCTCAATTGTTCCTTCAACTCCTTCAACTCCGCCGGGGCCATACGGTAAGTAGGAATAAAAATGTATTGAATATCAAAGAGGAGGTCTATACCAAAGTCTATTTCCCTTTCGGGAGAGACACCGGGAAGGTCATTTGGAAAAATATCAAGGAACTCATTTACAACCAAAACCTCCTATATGAGAAGGACCTAGGACTCCACATCCCTAACCCTCACAAGATGGTAAAGATACCTCGTAGAGATCAGTCTACAGGCTTTAATGCAAGAGATCAACCTACCCTTGACCACCACATCATGACTCTCCTACTCAAAGACGGGCTCATTTGGGAATTGGTATTAGACCCTACGGGTTCTACAATCAATAGAAGCATAGTATGCATGTAACCAATCCATCCCAAGAATAACTCAAAATCAATCATTCCAACTCAATAAGATCACAAGGCAATATTTTATGCAAGATGTATATGGGACAATTTCTATAGACTTTCCTAGCAACAATAGATGCACCAGTAGGAGTAGATACCTCATATGACTCCACGATGACTCGGGGTCAACATGGAACTTTTTGGCAACAATGGGGGTAATAGAAGAAAGAGTAGCACCCAGATCAATCAATGCATACACATCAAAGTCAAAGATTTTAAACATATCGGTAACAACTTCGAGGACCTCATCAACCTCGTGCCTCCCATACAAAGAATAAAACCAATTCTGCCGTGGGGTACCATCTTGTCGGCCACCTCTCCCCAAAGGAATTGCATTAGCACCTTGTGGACGAACCTCCTTACCACTGTTGCGATTTCGAGAGCAATCTATTACCTTATTGTAACACACCACACCTTACAATACTATTAAAATGGAAATGAAACATGACATGGTTCGGACATTTGACGCTAAATCTTAAAAGTGCTTGAATCTCGTGTTAATGGGCTGTATGTGCATTTAACGCTTAAGAGGGTCGAGTGAATACATGTTTTGTGTCGAAT
>JAPFFP010000089.1:1124545-1143877 GCA_026153255.1 Solanum medicagineum
GCTCCGAACCTCTGTGGGTGTTGTTGGCCTTGGCCAATCTTTTACAGCCTCTATCTTTTGTGAATCAACCCTTATTCTCTCATCAGACACAATATGACCCAGGATTGCTACTGATCTTAGCCAAAATTCACATTTAGAAAATT
The DNA here is from genome assembly GCA_026153255.1 of Solanum medicagineum. Classification (NCBI taxonomy): domain Eukaryota; kingdom Viridiplantae; phylum Streptophyta; class Magnoliopsida; order Solanales; family Solanaceae; genus Solanum; species Solanum medicagineum. The sequence goes on from JAPFFP010000089.1 coordinate 1,124,689, forward strand.
TGGCGTATAACTTTTTGTCACGAAGGGTCTGTAAAACCCGCCGCAAGTGACAATGTTCACCTTAGGAGAGTTCTTAAGAGACAATTTGAATATAGTTCTAAGTCTGAGAATGAATTTGAATGAGAGGAAAAGAGTTTAGGTCATTTGGAGACCTTAGGGTAGCATAAGAAGTCATAAAAGTCCATTAGGAGAAGCCATAATTACAAAAAAACACATTAATGAAGTGGAATAAAATTTCTTCTCCAGGGGCCTCGCGAGAAGGTCTCACGGTCCGTACAACCCTCCCGCGAGACCATCTTAGATGATTCATAAGAAACTCTGCATTGATGGGCTTACAAAAACGAGTATAACTTCTTGCTCCAAACTCATAATGAGGTGAAACTAGATACGTTAAGAAGCTAATTCAATGAGCTTCAATTTGATAGGTCCTAGGCCACCCAACTCCTTTTGTGCTAAGAGATGATCATTTAAAGTTGACCCTTCTATTCATTATTGTGAAAAGCATAGCCAATGGAATTCTTCTGAACTTGACTTAATGAAAGAGGCCCGTGATGACCCTAAATTGCATAGATAAGCTTTAATTAAGGGCTTGAAAGTGTACTTAGAGTGAGCTCAAAGATTCCATACTTAGAAAAGTTTCTATGTAGGCACCCATATGGATGGTTATACGGGACATACCAAGCCAAACAACTTGTGTAATCCTCCGTCACACTTCAATTAGAAATTGTTTCACGATAAAGTTCTAAGACAGTGATCAAATACTTAGAAAATTTTCACTCTAAAACCCATCAGAAGGGTATATGAACAGTACCAATCCATACGGACTGTATACTTAGTCATACCACTTTAGTTAGGCTCAAAACTATGAAGTGTCAAGCCCAAGGCTACCATATGGTCCACCACACGGTTTATATGGCCACACATGGTCCATGTGGGGTCTAAGTATGGTATGCCTTGGTCTCAAACACCATACTAAAGCCCTCACACCCCTTATAAGGGCAAGGGCCACTTCAAAGAGGCTCCACACGATCCGTAAAGTACCACATGGACCGTGAAGGCTTCCAGGAAGCGTCACCTTAGTCCAATACTTTTTGGAGCCAATTTCCATGCTCCATTGAGGCCATACAAAGTCTAGGTCCTTACATAAGATGCAGATGCCAAAACATTGTATAGACATATGTAAACGTTTCTAGGAGACTCAGCTAAAGCCTTATGGGGAAGCATACAAATCCAACTTTCCACAAGAGTTTCAGACCTTAGTAAATATTGATGTGCTGTCAAACTATAACACTTTGGATGCTTAAAATCTAGGATTTTTTGTGTTCTCAATGTGACGTTTATGATTTCTGTGTGTATTTGTGTTAGTTTTGCAGGAAAGCAGGTTGGCTATGATTGGGGCAAAATTGCAGAAGTTTTTTAGTTTTTGGTGATTTACAAGACCCTCTTCAAATTGTAGAGCATTTTACAAGTCATAGAGGTAGTTTCGTAACAAATTCAGTGAAGGTTGATATTTGAAGATTAGCCAGATGAGACCTCTATATGAGTCATAGAGCATTCAACGAGTCATAGATGTGGAATTCATGAAGATTTCCAGTGAAGGATATGATGTAGTTGAAGTATACGAGAGATAAATATGAGTCGTGCACTAGTTTATGACTCATAAAGTGAAGTCGTAGAGCAGTTCAAGATCCCAAAAGCTGATTAAAAGACCCTGACTACGACTCGTAAATCACATTACAAGTCGTAGAGACCTTTCATGGAGTCCGTCGACCAGTTCTTCTATTTTTTAGGACTTAGTTATAATTACTATAAATAATACTTTTAGATTATTTTACAAGAGAGGACGTCATCATTTTGTACTTTTAGGGTTTGTACTTGGAGAACCCAAAACTTGAGAGAGAAGATATTGAAAAACACTTGAGGGTTAATTTGATCTTGAAGCTGGTGATTCTCATTCTTTTTCAATTTTCTTGATTTCAATTAGATTGGATAAGTGTTTAATTATGTTTTCTCAATTCATAATTCTGTCATCTACCGATGATAGCATGAGTAGCTAAATCCACAACTAGGGTTGTGGGAACTATGAAGAACTAACTTAGTAAACCCAAAAAAATTGTAATTCTTGGAATGGGTATATGCATGCATTAATCAATTCTCTTTGTTTTGCATGTTTTCTAATGGTGGCCAATATAAGAACCCGATGTTACTGACTGTACCAATTTATTAATGAATAGGAAAAAAGATTGATTAACAGGATTCGATGATGTGCCTCATCTAATCAATCAAACTGGGCCAATAGGAGGTTGACTAGGACTTATAGGTAATGGTTATTGCATACTATGGAGATGGGCCAAGTTACATAGTGAAATTCGCTTTTCACCTTTGGCCAAATGGCTTGGTGAACTTAAATTATCGTCCTTCATGCTATATTCTAGACAAGAATTGGGTTACCTGGTGTACTTAGTTAGGGAATCATGGGGAACACAATACCCTAGTTGCTATCTATTATTGATTGTTCTCATGATAGTTAGTTTAGTTTACTTTTTATTGGTTATTGCAAAACCCTCCCCCTCGAGAAATTGAATTGATTAATTACTTGGATTCCTTATTGGTTAATTTTTTTGAGTCTACGTATTCCCTTGGGTTCGATCCTAACCTTGGTTAGGTTTTATGTAACGACCCCAAAAAGTACCAAAATATGCCTCGAAAGTGCTCAAAATTATAATTTCCATGTATCTCAAAATCTGTGCACGATATCAAAAATCTGACCTCATATTCTTGTTCAGGAGGTCAAATTGAGTAAATAATGGGTCTAACCCCAATTTAAGAGCAAACGATTAGCAATTTTAATTTTTCAAAAATGCAAATTCCAGTTAGCTCTGCGCCCCTTGTACGACGCGGCCAGGACGCGCAGATGTGTATTTAGTTAACTGTTTTGCTAGCTCGGTCCAAGACTTTTAAGTCTTGGGGCTAAGTGTTCCCAAACGTGAAAACACCTATACTTAGCCAATATTTCACCTCCTAAATTCAAGTCTCAAACTCATCCAGACTTCAAGGTTCTCATTCAAACTTCAAGTCCCCATCTCCAATCTTCATCAAGTTCATCCCCAAAGCTAAGGTATGTGTGTTTCTTTCATGGGTTCCTTTCTCCCATGATACCCAATCTTCTTTTTACTCTAATTTGAATGACTTAAAGTTTATTTACCCATGGGTCTTAGGTAATATGAAATTCACTGCACAGTATGTTGGGGTTTATGAAATTGTGATTGTTTTACTATGTTTTGGGATATGAATCTATGATCTATTGTGAGGTTTGATGAAGAGTTTTAATGTATATTGCTTGAGGGTGTTACCAAGTATCTATTGATGGTTTTACATTGGATTTTCTAGCATGATTTCACTCTTGAATTGCATGATTTTACACTAGTTCTACACACTCACCAAGTGTTTGATAAAATATCCAGTTATGGATTTTTAAGGAATTGAAGGTTTAATGCATGTTTTGTGAGTTTAATAATAAAGGAATGTATGTATATGACAACGAAAGGAATATATGTATATGATATTATCTCTATAGTGTTGGGGATGACCAAGCCTCACTGGGGATGTTGTAGGCCCGGGTAACCTTGTTGAGGGGTTTGTACCTTGATCGCCTCGCTCGGGAGATGGCAGGGCCGTGCAACCTTGTTGGGGGCTTGTACCCATCAACATTGTTAGGGAGTTTGTACTCCATCAACCTTGTTTGGGGGGGGGGGGTTGTACTCCATCAACCTCATAAAGGGGTTGGTACCTCATGCGCCTCTCTAAGGAGGTGGTAGGCCTTAGATTGCACTAAGAATGGTCACTCCTTACACATGTGCTATTATGCTTACCTCAAGCATTATTCATACACGCCATCTTGCTATTATGCTATCTATTGAGTATTATTATGCATTTTGCCTATAATGTCTATCTATTTGTTGCATTGCATCCTACACACTTAGTACATTCAAACATACTAACACATACTCTGTGCCTACATTATGTCACTATGTAGGAACCAGAGCACCGCTTGATCATCCTCCCCCTCCAAGTGGCTAGTACAATTGTCTCTCAAGCTTGTTGGTGAGTCCTCCATTCTGGGGACATTGCTTATGATCCCTTGCTTTGTACTAATAATATCTTCCTTTTGTTTATGTATTGACTTATGAGGGTGAGCCCGGTTGCTTGTCATGGCCCCTGCTCTTATCTATGTAGCAGAGGTGTTATTGGACATGTTATGTATCTATGCTATGAGCCTTGACTCTATTGTTCTTAATGTTGATGGTATGAAGGATTTCCCTTAGCCCCGATTGTCCAAATTTATTATCTCTTGATACTTGTTTTAAGTGCTTCTATGACCAAGGATATGTAATGATATGCTATGAGGCTTGTTTGGGGTTTCTTGGGGTTTCCCATTCACCGATCACGTCTAGGCCCTAGGCTTGGGTCGTGACAAAGACGGTATCAGAGTACTAGGTTATTAGATCTTCAGAGTCCAACTCACCGCGTTGATAAGAGTCTTGTTCATGGTTGTGTTGTGCACCACAACTATGAGCTAGAGGCTATGAGGCGTTTAGGAAATGTTTCCTTTCTTTTTACTCTATGTCATGCTATAGAAGTTGAAGTAAGGTTTTCCCCCCTAGTGATTGTCCTTTGTTATGCTAGATCATGCCTAACACGAGAGGGAGGAGCCCTAACACCCGAAGAGCAACTGGCCAATGGAGAGCTTTGTGATGCTCTCACTTTGCTTGCATAGGTTCTGGCTAATCAAGCCAACCAAGGGGCCCAAGTCCCTCATGCTCCTACACCGGCATCTCGGATGAGAGACTTCATGGGAATGAATCCCCCAGAAATCCATGGGTCAAAGGTGAGTGAGGACCCTCAAAGAGTTCATTAATGAGGTCTAAAGATTTTGTCTATCATGGGTGTGAGGTCGAAGGATAAGACGGAGTTGGCAGCCTTAACTCAAAGGGATAGCACAAATATGGTACAACCAATGGAAGAAAGAGAAGGGAGTCAACTATATGGTGTTTTGGGAGGAGTGAGGTGGCTTTCCTTAATCGGTACTTCCCCCTTGAACTTAAGGAAGCTAAGTTGTTGGAATTTATGAATTTTAGACAAGGGATTATGCCCTCAAGTTCAACCAACTTTTGAAATATGCTCTACATTTGGTGGTTGACTCAAGATCTAGGATAAATAAATTTGTGATGGGTGTTTCTGACTTGGTAAGTGAGGAGTGACGATCATCTATGTTGATTGTTGACATGAACTTGTCACGTTTGATGACCTATGCCGAACAAATAAAGGAGGAAAAATTGAGGAAAAGGAGGGGTCATGAGGCCAAGAGGGCCCATTTTGAAGGGAAGTTTCAAAAGGGTGGATGGTTCCATCAACGGAAAGGGCCTTCTCATGCAATTCAAAAGAGGGTTGCCAATGATTTTTTAAGGGCCCGAGGAGTTGGAGGTGTAGTTCCTAATGGTGGGTGTCCAAAATGTGGTAGGGGTCATAGTGGCCCATGCTTGAGGGACACAAATGCTTGGTATGGTTTTGGGGAAGCTGGGCATAAGGTGATGGATTTCCCTCGAAATCGCAACAAGGGAAAGGATGTTCACCCATAAGGTACTAATGCGGTTCCTTTGGGAAGAGGTGGCTCGCAAGATGGTGGCCTAAGGCACAACCGTTTTTATGCTTTGCATGGGAGACAAGGGGTTGAGAAGGTTCCTGATATCATCATCGGTATGTTGAAAATCTTTGAGTTTGATGTGTATGCACTGATTGATCCGGGTGCCAATCTTTCTTTTGTTACCCCATTTGTTGCCAAAAAGTTCCATGTTGAGCCCGAATTTTCGCATGAGTCATATGAGGTGTCTACTCCAATTGGTGCATCTATTGTTGCTAGAAAAGTCTATAGAAGCTATCCTATTTGCATCTTGCATAAAAGGTTGCCTTGTGATCTTGTTAAGTTTTACATGGTTGATTTTGATGTCATTCTTGGGATGGATTGGTTGCATGCATACTATGCTTCTATTGATTATAAAACCCGTAGGGTCAAGTTTCAATTCCCAAATGAACTCGTCCTTGAGTGGGGAAGTCATGATGTGGTGGTCAAGGGGAGGTTCATCTCTTGCATTAAGGCCCGTAAGTTGATCTCTAAGGGGTGTCTTTACCATCTTGTGAGGGTTAGGGATGTGGAGTCCAAAGTTCTTCCCATAGAGTCAGTTGCATTTGTGAATAAGTTCCTTGATGCCTTCCCAAATGACCTTCCTGGTGTTCCTCCCGAAAGGGAAATAGATTTTGCTATAGGTCTACTCCCTGATACTCAACCTATTTCTATTCCCCCTTACTGTATGGCCTCGGTGGAGTTGAAAGAGTTGAAGGAACAATTGAGGGACTTGTTGGAGAAGGGATTTATTAGGCCTAGCCAATCACCATGGGGTGTACTGCTGTTGTTTGTGAAAAAAGGATGGGTCCCTTAGAATGTGCATTGACTACCGACAACTTAATAGGGTCACCATCAAGAATAGGTATCCTCTCCAAAAAATTGATGATCTTTTTGACCAATTACAAGGGGTTAGCCACTTCTCTAAGATTAATCTTCGGTCCGGGTATCATCAATTGAAGGTGAGGGAGTGTGATATTCCCTAGACAGCCTTCCGGACTAGGTGTGGGCATTATGAGTTTGTTGTGATGTCTTTTGGGTTGACCAATGCACCGGTCATCTTCATGGACCTTATGAATAGGGTCTTCAAAACCCTACCTTGATTCATTTGATGTGGTATTCATTGATGATATTTTGATCTATTCTCGTGGTGAGGAGGAGCATAGGGCTCTTTTGAGGGTTGTGTTGCAAAGATTGAGGGATGAGACGTTATGTGCCAAATATGAGAAGTGTGAATTTTGGGTTTAGGGAGATTGCCTTCCTAGGATATGTGGTGTCGGGGGATGATATTAAGGTGGACCCTAAAAAGCCAGATGTGATTAGAAATTGTCCTAAACCATTGACCCCGTCGGATATAAGGAGCTTGTTGGGCTTAGCGGCTTATTATCGGAGATTTGTGAATGGGTTTTCTTTTATTGCTTCTCCCATGACTAAATTGACTCAAAAGTAGGCCATATTTGTGTGGACCAATGAGTGTGAGAGGAGCTTCCAAACGTTGAAAGATAAGCTTGTGTTCACTCCTATTTTGTCACTATCAGAAGGGCTAAGAGGGATTTGTTGTGTATTGTAATGCTTCTAGAGTTGTCTTAGGTTGTGGTCTGATGCAAAATGGTAAGGTGATAGCCTATAATTCTAGGCAACTCAAGGTGCATGAAAAGAACTATCCTACCCATGATCTTGAACTAGCAGCTGTGGTATTTGTATTGAAGATTTGGCATCATTACTTGTATAGGGTGCATATTGATGTGTTCACTAATCATAAGAGGCTCCAATATTTCTTCACTTAAAAAGATCCTAACTTGAGGCAAAGAAGATGGCTACAACTCCTTATGAATTATGATATGAGTGTGCACTATCATCTGGGTAAGGCTATGTGGTAGCGAATGCTTTGAGTAGGGTGTCCGTGGGTAGCCTAGATCATGTTGATGGTGGTCATAAGGAGGTGCCTAGAGAGGTCCATCGTTTGGCTAGATTGGGAGTTAGGTTGGAAGAAGTGGGTGATGTGTTGTTGTTGTTGTTGTTGATAGTTCTAAATCTTCATTGGTTGAGGAGGTGAAAGCTAAGCAAGATTTTGATCCCTCCTTGTTAGAATTGAAGACCTTGGTTGGTGATGGGAAAGTGGAGATTTCCTCCCAAAGGGGAGATGGTGCACTTAGATACCAATGTAGGTTGTGCGTACCTTGTGTAGATGGCTTGAGAGAGAGAATTCTTGATGAGGCTCACGGTTCTTGCTGTTCTATCCACCTTGGTTCTACTAAAATGTATAGAGATTTGAGAGAGGTGCATTTGTAGGGAGACATGAAGAAAGATATTGAAAAATTTTTGTCCGGTTGCCATAGTTGTAAACAAGTCAAAGCCGAACATCAAAGGCCAGGTGACCTAACCCAAGAAATAGAGGTCCCTACTTGGAAGTGGGAAGAGATTAATATTGTAATGTACCAAGTGTTTTTAAGCCTATACTTGTGTGAAAGTATAATGTTCAAGCGAATTCCTATTGAGTTAAATAAAATTTGAAATGAAGGTTATCTTACCGATTCGGTTGGTTTAGTTATGTGACTGTTGAGCTGGTCTTGGAAGGGCGGTTGGTTTATCCTTGGTATAATATTTTGAGGGCAATGTTATGTGAAGTTAAGACTAAAAAAATGAAGTTTGGTTTGCGTTTGGAATTACTCGAAATGAAGGTATATGGTAAGGTTGCGTAATTGACTTGTTTGAGAGTAATTCTTTTGCCATTGTTGCATGGCTTGCATGGGCAGCCTTTGGCATGCCCTTAGCACAACTTGAGGCCACATACCATACCATGCCATAGCACCATGGGAAAGGATAATGCTGCCATACCTAGGTCTCATGCCCACTCCCTTGTGTTTGACATCTTTCTTCTTTTTAAAAGTGAGTCAAAAAGCCCCTTTGCACCACCTGATTTTATGCCCTTTTCCCCACACATTTTTTAAAACTTTTCAGTGATTAAATGACCCTTATAACCCCCCCCCCAAATCAGTATAAATAACTACCCCTCTACTTAGTCTCTTTATCACTCTTCATAGCAACAATATCCCCTAATCAGCATTGCTCTCCGAAAACTCCCTCCACACTTAGGCTAAGTATTCTTCAAGACCTCCACCAAGTATCTTCATCTTCTCAAGGCTAATCAAGCAAGGTATGTGGGTTTGATTCTTGATTTCCTTTCAAGCAAGAAGTCCTCTTTGAAAAACTAAATTTTGAATTACGAATTTTTAATCTTTGAATACTAATTGATATTTACTTAATTTATGGTTATTCATATAGTTTATGATTATTTACGAATATTTATCAAGGCTTTATATAATTTAATTCAAGCATTTCAGATTTGCATTATTTAAGCTAACCTATATTTTCAAGTTTTAGATCCACAAATGAGTTTTTATGTTTTTATCCTAAAATGTTTCGATGGTTATTGTAACTTTGTTTGAATATAAAACTTGTGATTTTAAGGTTATTGAACCAGTCCCTAACATGATTTAAATTGAGGTATGAACTTTGGATATTTAACTTTCACGCATAACATGAACTTATGATTTTGGACAAGAGTAAGTAAATACAAGTATGAAATGATATTGAGTGACTTAAGACCCATTCAGTTTCATTTTGAATCTTTGTTAAGGAGCTATTCTAATTACAAGTTTGAATATGATTTATTTTACAAGTTATGACTTTCCTAACTAAATTAAGTTTTGATTATTTCTAATATTCATTCTCCATTTTCGTGGGATTTTGACTTAGCACCAAATGTGGTAGGAGTGGGACTCGACCTAAGGGGTCTTATATAAAGCTTCTAATCTCATAACTACGTGTCACCGTAGGATATTTTGATTATGCCTTTTTAGGTTTTTGGACTAGTGGATCCATTTAGTATTTTTGTTTCTGGAGTTATACCCTGGCAAGTTGACTCACTCTTTGGCCGGTTTGGTGTATGACATCCATATTCCATATTATAGCTCATATGGTTTTGTCAGTTATGGTGATATTCCCTCACTTATTTGCTTATGTGCTTCTCTATGCATTTTCATGGCAATACTTTATATTTTAATTTGGAACTGATTATATTGTTTAAGCCTGGAGTTTGTCATATTAGGTAAGTATTCTTTGTCATTATACTTATTTGTTGCATTGCATACCTGCATACTTAGTATATTCAAAAGTACTAACCGCATTTTTGCCTACATGCTATAATCATGTAGGGATAGGTGATATACCTCATACTCCTCCGCATGTCTAGGTTGCTCGTGAAGAGAACCCTTATCTTCAAGCTTTGCCTTTGTTATTCATATATTTGATATACTTTCATTTTGACTTAGTATTGAGGAGCCTAGACTTGTATTCTTGGCTCTGTTTATTGTCATTGTTTAGAAGTGTGTCTAGACTATTGCTACACTTGGTATGTTTTAAACTATTTAACGTATGCTTTGGCTTATGGTTACAAGTTGTCCCTTAGTCCCATTCCCCATATTTCATTGTCATCTATTTGCCATTTACCATTTAAACCTATAATGTGCAATTATGATTTAAGAGGCTTGTTTGGGGGCCTTCGGGTTCTCATTCGCCTTGTCACACCTAGGCCCTAGGTTGGGTCATGACAAGCTTGGTATCAGAGTATAAGGTTTTAAAATGATCCTTGGAAGTCACACACCGCACTAGTATAGTCTTATTCATGGTGGTGAAGCGCGCTACAACTATGAATAGGAGGCTATGAGATGTTTAGGATTGTCTCACTTCTTTGCTTAAATCAAATCGTGCCTTAGAGTAACTTAAGATATCCTTCCTTCTAATGACTTATTTGTTGCACTGTAGAAAATTCTGCCAAGAAGAAATATTCCCATACGTGAGGTTCCTTAACCTCCAGATGAGGGTAATGTGTCCTATGCCGAGTTCAAGAATCTTATCTCATTATTGGCTCAAATGGCCAATCAGGCCACACAAGCTCCATCTCAAGCTCTAGCACCTCAAGCTCCCACCCAGGCAGCAAGGGTGAGAGATTTCACCCGTATGAACCGGGTAGAATTTTATGGAAATAGAATTGATGAGGATCTTATGGAGTTCATTGATACAAGGTTCTATCGATTATGGGTGTCAAAGGATGAGAAGGCGGAGTTGGCAGCTTACCGACTTAAAAGCCTTGCCCAGATTTGGTATGATCAGTGGGAAGGTGAAAGGGTGTTTAGTGGTCTAATTGATTGGGAAGAATTCAAGGCTGCATTCTTGGACCGCTTTTTCCCTCTTGAATTAAGGCAAGCCAAAATGAAAGAGTTCATGAAGTTGAGACAAGGGTCGATGAGCGTTCACGAGTACTCACTGAAATTCAACAAACTCTCCAAATATGCTCTTATGTTGGTATCCAATCCTAAACCTTATGATGGTATGTTTGTTTCGGGAGTCTCCGACCTCATCAACGAAGAATGCCAAACTGCCCTACTAATCCAGGACATGGATTTTTCTAGGCTTATGATTTATGCCAAGCAACTTGAGGAAAAGAAGATTTGAAAGCTGAGGAAAAATGATGGTGAGAGGACGAGGTATGATGGTGAGTATCAAGGTCACAAGGGTGCTGATAATAACTGAGGTCATCAAAACCAAAGGTTCCAACAACAAGGGTCTTCGAATGGCTTCAACCAAAGGCATACTAATGATTAGTTTCAACATACTAAGGGTCAACAAAGTGGTGGCCATGGTCAAGCTTCGGCAACATGCAAAAAGTGTGGTAAGAGCCATTGTGGTGTGTGCTATTGGGAGTCGGGAAGTTGTTTTGCATGTGGCCAATTAGGTCTGCCAATTGTCCCAAGGCTCATAATAAGGGTAAGGGTAGTCGTCCTGCATGGTAAAGATGTGCAGGCGGACCAAAAGCCATAAGCTCTGCAACAAGGTGATGGTTCTCGCAACAATAGGTTCTATGCATTACATGGGAGGCAAGACGTGGAAGATCATCCAAATGTTCTCACGGGTATGTTAAAAGTGTTTGATTTTGATGTTTATATGTTGTTGGATCTTGGTGCCAAACTATCCTTTGTGACCCCTTTCCTAGTTAATAGGTTCAATTTAAGTCTCAAAATTTTGCATGACCCTTTTCTTGTGTCTACTCCCATGGGTGAGTCAATAGTTGCTAAAACAGTCTATAAAAATATTCCTGTGTTTATTATGCATAAGACTCTTCCGGTGTAGTCTTATTGAATTGTTTGTGGTAGATTTTGATGTTATCCTTGGTATGGACTGGTTGCATGCCTCTTATGCCACCATAGATTATAGAACCCGTAAAGTTAAATTCCAAATTCCTAATGAACCCTTGTTTGTGGGAAGGGCCAAATTTTGTGGTAAAGGGTAGGTTTATTTCATATTTTAAAGCTCGTAAGATGATATCTAAGGTGTGCATCTATCATATGGTTAGGTTCAGAGATGTGTCTTCTAAGGTTCCCTCTCTTGAGTCAGTCCCTATATTAAATGAGTTTCTCCTGAAGATCTTCTTGGTATTCCTCCCGAAAGGGAAATTGATTTTGGCATAGACCTCCTTCCCAATGCCAAACCTATCTCTATTACACCCTATAGGATGGCACCACTGAAACTGAAAGAACTTAAGGATCAGTTGAAAGAATTATAAGAGAAGGGATTTATTAGGCCTAGCAAATCTCCATGGGGTGCTCCTGCTCTGTTTGTAAGGAAGAAGGAAAAGTCACTCCGAATGTACATCGACTATCGTCAACTCAACAAAGTCACCACTAAGAATAAGTACCCAATTCCAATGATAGATGGTTTATCTAACAAACTACAAGGATCTAGACATTTTTCTAAGATCAACCTTCGTTCTGGGTATCACCAGTTATGGGTTAGGTAAAGTGATATTCCTAAGACAGCTTTTAGAACAAGGTATGGGCATTATGAGTTTTTGGTGATGTCTTTTGGATTGACTAATGCGCCGGCTATATTTATGGATCTTATGAATCGGGTCTTCAAACCATACCTTGATATTTTTGTTGTGGTCTTTATTGATGATGTACTAGTCTACTCTTGAAGTAAGAAGGAACATGAGGGACATTTGAGAACAGTCCTTCAAAGTTTGAAGTGTGAATTTTGGATGAAAGAAGTTTCTTTCCTTGGCCATGTGGTGACTGATAAAGGTATTATGGTGGAGCTAAGGAAGACTGAGGTAGTGCGAAATTGGACTACACCCTTAACTCTATCTGACATAAGTGAGTTTTTTGGGTTTGGTTGGTTACTATCGACGATTTGTAGCAGGGTTTTCTTCAATCGCATCCCCTTTGACCAAATTGACCCAGAAAAAGTCCAAATTTCTGTGGTCTGGTGAATGTGAGAAGAGTTTCTAAACATTGAAAGGTAAGCTGACTTTGGCTCCTATCTTGACTCTTCCAGATGGCTTGGATGGTTTTGTGGTATATTGTGATGCATCTAGGGTTGGGTTGGGTTGCGTGTTGATGCAAAATGATAAGGTCATAACTTATGCTTCTAGATAGTTGAAAGTGCATGAGTGCAATTATCCAACTCATGATCTTGAATTTGCAGTGGTAGTGTTTTCTCTAAAAATTTGTCGTCACTATCTCTATGGAGTTCACGTGAATGTATTCACCGACCACAAGAGCTTGCAGTATGTGTTCACTCAAAGGGACTTGAATCTAAGGCAACAAAGATGGCTTGAACTTCTCAAAGACTATGATATGAGTATGCACTACCATCAGGGTAAGGCCAATGTAGTGGCCGATGCTTTGAGTAGAATAACTATAGGTAGTACGAGTCATGTTGAGGGTGAAAAGAAAGAGTTGGCAAAGGAAGTCCATCAGTTAGCTCGATTGGGTGTTAGGTTGGAAGGTACTAATGATGGTGGCATATTTGTTCATGACGGGTCTCAATCTTCTTTGATTGTTATGTGAAGTCAAAGCAAGACCTTGACCCTAATTTGATTGAACTAAAGAAATTAGTTGAACAAAAGAAAGTGGAGTTTTTCTCACAAGGGAGAGATGGTGTCCTTAGATACCAAGGCCGGTGGTGTGTTCCGGATGTAGATGGATTGAGAACCTTGATCTTACAAGAGGCTCATAATTTATCTTATTCTATTCATCTGGGTTGCACCAAAATGTATCGAGATTTGAAGGAAGTTTATTGGTGGGGTAATATGAAAAAGGACATAGCCAAGTTTGTAGCTGAGTGTCCAAATTGTCAGTAAGTGAAACCTGAGTATCAAAGGCCGGTGGGCTAGCTCAAGACATTGAGATCCCAACTTGGAAGTGGGAGGAAATCAATATGGACTTCATTGTTGGATTGCCTCGGACTTGGAAACAATATGATTCAATTTGGGTGATTGTGGATCGTATGACGAAATCAGCTCATTTCTTGCCAATTAAGACTCTGTATAGTGCTGAAGATTATGCAAAGTTATATATTCGTGAGTTAGTCAAGTTACATGGTGTTCCTTTTATATTCATGCAAAGTTATATATTCGTGAATTAGTCTGGTATATGGTGTTCCTTTGTCAATAATATCATATCGTGACCCTCAATTCACTTCTCATTTTTGGAAGACATTCAAACGAGGTTTGGGTACCAAAGTTAAGCTGAGTCATGCATTTTATCCTCAAACATATGGTCAAGTGAAAAGGACCATTCAAACATTGGAGGATATATTAAGAGCATGTCTCATGGAATTTAAAGGTAATTGGAATGATCACTTACCTCTTATTGAGTTTGCATATAACAGCAGTTATAATTCTAGCATCGAGATGGCTCTGTTTGAAGCTCTTTATGGTAGGCAATATAGATCACCAGTTGGCTGGCTTGAGGTAAGTGAAATGACATTACTAGGCCTAGATTTGGTCTTGGAGGCTATGGAGAAAGTGAGGATGATAAGAGATAGATTGAAAATGGCTCAAAATCGACAAAAGTCATATTCGGATATGAGGAGGAGAGATCTTGAATTTGATGTGGGAGATTGGGTGTATCTCAAAGTTTCACCTATGAAGGGTGTTGTTCGTTTGGCAAAAAGGGCAAGTTGAGCCCAAGATTTGTGGGTCCTTACAAAATGTTAAGAAGGGTTGGAAAGGAAGCTTATAAGCTTGAGTTACCTAATGAGATGGAGTTGGTTCACCCTGTTTTTCATATATTTATGTTAAGGAAGTGCATTGGTGACGCAAACTCTATAGTTCCATTGGATGTTGTGAAGGTTGGAGAAAATTTGACTTATAAAGAAGTACTAGTACAAATTTTGGATCGACAAGTCAAGAGGTTGAGAAATAAGGATGTGACATCCGTCAAGGTGCTATGGAGGAACCAATATGTTGAGAGTACTACATGGGAAGCTGAAGCAAACATGATGAAGAAATACTCCCATCTTTTCCCAATTAATTAAGCCTAAGGTTTAGGTAATTCTATTCCTCGAGTCTGAATTCCTCATTTTTTACCATTTTGTCACTTCTATAATTATTAAGATTGCATAATTATTTTGATGTTACTGTATGATATTTGTATAAGTTTTGCATGAAAATAAGCTCTATTTTGCATCTTGACATGTTAAGCTCTTAGTCACTATTTCAATTCCTATTCATTCAAACTACTCTTGTCTCATTCGGGGACGAATGATCCCAAGGTGGAGATATTGTAATGTACCAGGTGTTTTAAGCCTATATTTGCGTGAAAGGATAATGTTCAAGCAAATTCCTATTGAGTAAATTAAAATTTGAAGTGAAGGTTATCTTAGCAATTAGCTTGGTTTAGTTGTGTGATTGTTGAGGTGGTCTTGGAAGCGCGGTTGGTTTATCCTTGGTATAATATTTTGGGAGCAATTTTATGTGATGTTAAGACTAAAAAAATGAAGTTTGGTTTGCATTTGGAATCATTCGAAATG
Organism: Solanum medicagineum; assembly: GCA_026153255.1. Lineage (NCBI taxonomy): Eukaryota > Viridiplantae > Streptophyta > Magnoliopsida > Solanales > Solanaceae > Solanum > Solanum medicagineum. Next base: position 1,140,245 of record JAPFFP010000089.1, read on the forward strand.
AAGGTATATGTTAAGGTTGCATAATTTGACTTGTTTGGGAGCAATTCTTTTGCAATTGTTGCATGGCTTGCATGGGCAGCCTTTGGCATGTCTTACCACGACTTGAGGCCATATACTATACCATGCCATAGCACCATGGGAAAGGATAATGATGACATACCAAGGTCCCATGCCCACTCCCTTGTGTTTGGAATCTTTCTTCTTTTTAAAAGTGAGTCAAAAAGCCCCTTTGCACCACCTGATTTTATGCCCATTCCCTCACATGTTTTTGACTACTTTTTAGTGATTAAAAGATCCTTATAACCCTGCCCCCCCCCTAAAAAAATCAGTACAGAAACGCCCCTCTACTTAGTTTCTATATCACTCTTCAAAGAAACAAAATTCCCTAATCTACATTGCTCTCCCAAAACTCTCTCAACACTTAGGCTAAGTATTCTTCAAAACCTCCACCAAGTCTCTTCATCTTCCCTAGGCTAATCAAGCAAGGTATGTGGATTTGATTCTTGATTTGCTTTCAACCAAGAAGTCCTCCGAAAAACTAAATTTAGAATTACGAATTTTCAATCTTTGATTTATGTATAATTTCATTCTAATTGATATTTGTTTAATTTATGGTTATTCATATACTTTATGGTTATTCATAATTTCATTCTTGATTTCCTGGTAAGTTGACTCACTCTTTCGCCGGTGTAGAGTATGACATTAGTATTCCATATTATAGTTCATATGGTTTTGTCGGTTATGGTCTTATTCCCACACTTATTTGCTTGTGTACTTCTGTATGCATTTTCATGGCATTACTTTACCCTTTACTTTGGAACTGAAGATATTGTTTAAGTTTGGAGTTTGTCATATTGGGTAAGTATTCTTTGTCATTATATTTACTTGTTGCCTCGCAAACTTAGTATATTCCAAAGTACTAACCGTATTTTTGCCTACATGCTATAATCATGTTGGGACAGGCGATCTACCTCATCCTCTTCAACGTGGCTAGATTGATCATGAAAACTTTGAGCTTTGGTGAGTTCCCATTCATCGGGAACAGAACCCTTATCTTCAAACTTTGCCTTTGTTATTCATATATTTGATGTACTTTCATTTTGACTTAGTATTGAGGAGCCTAGACTTGTATTCTTGGCTCTATTTATTTTCATTGTTTAGAGGTGTGTCTGGACTATTCTACACTTGGTATGTTTCAAACTATTTAACTTATGCTTCTGCTTATGGTTACATGTTTCCCCGTAGTCCCATTCCCCATATTTCATTGTCATCTATTTTCCATTTACCATTTAAACCTATAATGTGCAATTATGATTTAAGAGGCTTGTTTGGGGGCCTTCGGGGTCTCATTCACCGTGTCACACTTAGGCCATAGGTTTGGGTCGTGACAAATATGGACTTTGTAGTTATATTGCCCAAGACAAGGAAGATTTTTGATTCCATTTGGGTTGTGGCTGATAGTATGACGAAATTGGTGCACTTTCTACCAGTTAAGACCACATATGGGGCTGAAGAGTATGCTAGGTTGTACATCCATGACTTAGTGAGATTGCATGGGATTTCTTTATTCATCATATCAGAATGTGAAACTCAATTTACTTCACATTTTTGGAGGTCTTTCCAAAGGGGTCTTGGTACAAAGGTTTAACTTAGTACGACCTTCCACCCCTCAAATAGATGGCCAAGCCGAAAGGACTATCCAAACCCTTGAAGACATGCTCAGGGCTTGTGTATTGGAGCTCAAGGGTAGTTGGATGATCATCTTCCATTGATATAGTTTGGCTATAACAATAGCTATGATTCTATCATCGGTATGGCTCCTTTTGAGGCTCTCTATGGTAGACGTTGTAGATCACCAGTTGGGTGGTTTGAGGTTGGTGAGGTAGCCTTCTTGGGACCAGATCTGGTGATGGAGGCTCTTGAGAAGGTTAGGATGATTAGAGAAGGTTGGACAAGGCTCAAAGTTGCCAAAAGCACTATGCCGATGTGAGGAGAAAGGATCTTGAATTAAAGTCGGTGATTGGGTGTATTGAAAGGTGTCGCCAATGAAGGGTGTGGTCCGTTTTGGTAAGAAGGGAAAGTTGAGCCGTAGGTATGTGGGCCCTTATAGGATGATGAGAAAGATCAGGGTTAGACCCTTCTCCACCTAATTTTGACTCCCTGAACAAGAATATGAAGCCGGATTTTCGATATCATGCACGAATTTTAAGATATATGGAATTTAAAATTTTGGGCATTCCGAGGCACATTTTTGGGCACTTTTTGGGGTAATTTCATACATTTTTCCCTGAATGTAAAAGAGACATACAAGACAAGAGTGATCATAAACAAATCAACCCCAATAAGAATGCAACATTACATTTAAAACACCATTTTCAAAACCTCAACATAAGTGTAAAATCATCATAAACTTGCCAGCTTAAACATGAATGCATACAAATAACATAGTGGATGAAATACAAGACTTGAAATCAGATAGGGTACCTAGAATTGGTACCTTAGGCTTGGTGTAGTGGAAAAGATAAGGATACCGCTTTTGCATGTCCACTTCAGCCTCCCAAGTAGCACTTTCGATTTGTTGGTTTCTTCGAAGGACCATAACAGATGCCACCTCCTTGTTCCTTAATCTCTTTACTTGCCTATCAAAAATCTGAACCAAAACATCCTCATAGATCAAGTTATTCTCAACAACACACACAACATCAAGAGGCACAATAGCATTAGGTTCACAACACATTTTCTCAACATAGAGAAATGGAACACCAGATGAACCAAATTCATTTCACTAGGCAACTTCAATTCATAAGCTACCGTGCCAACTCTCCTCAAGACCTCATAAGGACCAACATATCTTGGACTCAACTTCTCCTTTTTACCAAAACGGACCATACCTTTCATCGGAGAACCTTTCAATTAAACCCAATAACTCACTTTGAATTCAAGGTCTCTTCTTCCCATATCAACATAGGATTTTTGACGACTTTGGGACATCTTCAACCTTTCCCTAATCATCTTAGCCTTCTCAAGAGCCTCCATAACCAGATCCGGTCCCAATAAAGCCACCTCTCCAACCTCAAACCAACCAAATGGTGATCTACAACGTCTCTCATAAAGAGACTCAAAAGGAGCCATACTGATGCTAGAGTTATAGCTATTATTATAGGCAAACTCAATAAAAGGATGATGGTCATCCCAACAACCCCTCAAATCCAATACACAAGCCATTAGCATATCTTCAAGTGTTTGAATGGTTCTTTCGGCTTGGCCATCCGTTTGGGGGTGAAAGGTCGTAGTAAGGTGAACTATTGTATCAAGACCCTTTGAAAAGACTTCCAAAAGTGTGAAATAAATTGTGAACTACGATTTGATATGATGGACAAAGGAACCCCATGCAACCGTACTAACTCATGGATGTACAACCTTGCATACTCTTTAGCCCCATATGTGGTCTTAACTGGTAGAAAGTGGGTCCATTTCGTCATCCTATCAACCACCACCCATATGGAATCAAAACCCTTCATAGTGTTGGACACAGGAATTCTTTTTCATCTCCCCCGTCAAAGTCGACGTCTTAACCTGACTTCCTGAGCTCAGTTGATTCTTGAAGCAGTAGCTCTGGATCGAGAGCTGGAT
>JAPFFP010000089.1:1143977-1173015 GCA_026153255.1 Solanum medicagineum
TTAAAATATACAACGATCACAACAAATTTCCCAAATGGGCAATTGACCTCCATTTAGCTAATTACGGGGTCTAACATATGTATATGTGGTTGGATACGAAATTTAATGATTTGTTGTGTCAGTAAGTAGTAGCAGTATCTGGAGGCATTGGTACAATTTGTGCATATTTGTTATTGTATCAAATATTTTTTTCGTATCATATATATATTGTGTTAAATTTTATGCATGTATCAGTATATGTGTATTTGTGGCAGTACGAAAAAAAAAGCAAATGGGTATCAACATTAGTTACAAAAATAAGTTTGTGTGGCAAAATTTGATGATTTGTTGTATCAATAAATGCATCAGTAAGTCGTAGCAGTATTTGTAGGCGTTGATATAATTTGTGCATATTTTTTGCTATATCATTTTTTTTTTGGTATCATGTACCTATTATGTTGAATTTTTATACATGTGTCAGTTGTATTTCAAAAAAGAAAACTTGTGTGACTAATAATATGCTAAATTTTTAATTTTTTTGACATTTGCATATACGCCAGAGAAGTACGTGTGTAGCAATCTACTAGGATGTTCATTAGTATACTGAAAATCTTTTCACTGCTGGTGCACTTCAAGCCAGTGATGATTAAAAAGTCTCTCATGTCTGATGTGTATTTCATTCGAATTATCTTGCTCGATCTCCAACAACAGCAAACATTTCATTATCTGCCCTTGAAAATTGAACATGGGCACTCGTAGATAGCGGTCAAAAATAGTCAGATGAAATGAAACTAATGTTTCATCTCCAATAAAGATCTTTATATCATATGCAAAATCAAAGTTGTACGTGACGCCAAACCTTAAAGAATGCTTAGGAACCTGTTTGATAACATAAATAATAATTTGTATTGAAACAAAGGCCAAGTTAGTAAATTCTAATACACATATTAACAATAAGTAAAAGGCTGTAATTGATAAGATGATAGTGATGCACAATACATTAAAAGTAAATAGTGACACAAAGTTCTTAAATATAAACTGATTCAAATATTTGATTAAATAAAAGCTGATACAAAATGCATAGCTCATTTTACATAATGAATGACATAACTGCTACATAAATTATAACAATACTGATACAAGGTTCGTATCATCAATAAATATTATAGTCAGTACTTTTATAAAATAATCAGTGATACATAAATATTGTCTGATACAAAAAAAAATAATCATACTTCGATTAAAACCTTATAGTGTCAGTTCCAAGAAACAACAACAAATTGCTGATACAAATCATAATGCAAATTCTAATTGTGACCAGACAATTTACACAAAAATAATGCAAAGTTGAAATCATTGGCAATGAAGGTCTGACTGTAAATGGTGTTGATCTTTTTTTTTTTTTTTGAAGAAGCTTCATCACTTTGGGATTTGGATGTAGAACCAACAACCTTCTTGGATTTGTTCATCTTCGACACTGTAACCTTGGAAACCTTCTTTATCTTGGACATTGGATCATCAAAATTCTTTGTCCTATTTTCATGAAACCATTCTCGTGGAAATCAACTACTGATTTGTCCGCAATTTCGAAATGTGGATGTTTTTTCTTCGGTGGAACAAATTTGGTGTGACTAATATTTTTTGTATTTAATAATGCATGAGTAATGTTGTGAGAAGATGATGGAGTAGACTCCATTGTAATGAAGAATGTGCGTATGAGAAGGAGAATGAGAAAAAGAAATTAGGGAAAAAAAAGGAGAAAAAAAAAGAGGAAAACATTTTGTATGTTCTTATTTTGGAAATTGAATTTGAAATTAAAGTTAAAGATTGTCAATTAGCTTTAAATTAGGAGATGATTAAGATGACACTTATTAAATTGGGTCAGTTATGGTGTGATTATACCTAGATGTAGTGTTGTATTCTTTGTATCAATAAGAAGGATAGAGAAAATTAAAATACGGGATTTTTGTAAATTTTCAGAAGAGTAGGGATTATAGAAAATTATATAAACATACGTTGTGTATTTCTATAATTTTCTCATTAATTAATACCAATAGAAAATCCATGGATTATTTCCTTTAATACTTCCTACCAAACAGCTCCTTATTGTTTAAAATAATTAAATTGTACACTATTTAAAATGTTGAAATTTTTTTCAGCTTCATCCTCCAATAGTTTAATGAATGAATTAAAAGTATTGGGAATTAGTATGATCATTAATAATATTTTGCAGCTTGAAAATGGTAAAAATGAAAAAACATAACTAATTTAGGTCTTTGTTTTTTTTTCTTAAGATGCGTGTAATGTTCCAACAACTCAAATTATTTTGGAATGAAGAGAGTAATGTATGTCTAAAATATTTAATTTTTTTTATGAACATCGATATAAACATAAGTACAAGATCTTAGAAGTTGGCTTAGTAGGTTCAAAATTCACTTTGAAGTTTCAAAAAATTCCATGACACTATATTTATTTTTTTCCAAACCCCCTTAATAAAAATCTTGAAATGAAAGATTACTTACCACTTCACCATGATACTCGTTGATTGGCTCTACACTTTAATTTGTCTTTTATCCTAATACCGGAATTATCATTACCGTGCTTGCTTAATATTTTAGAAATAATTACATGATAATTAGGCCACCCATGCTAATATTCAATTGAAGTTTCATACCTTTTTTACATAAATTCAAATAATATAATTTTAAAAAAGATGTTCGAATTATAAAAAAGCTTGTTCAAGATTATCCACGATATTCTTGAATCCATAATTAATCACGGCAATGCTAGGGCATCCTAAGGAATTCAAATGAAACTCTGGGTCAAAAAATCATATTATATTATAAATAAATAGATGGTCAAAAATACATTTGCATAGATATTGATTTTTTTGTCCTTTTCATATATTATTTATCTTTATATTTTAATTTTATTTTTTTGGTGAAAATTCTTAGGCTGCCAAACCAACGTAGAATCTAGAGAAAAATAAGATAAAAAAGTAAGATGAAATAGTACATTTTCCAAATGAAACATGATGTCTTGATTAAATAAAATCAGACTTCAGTTGTTGAAAGTGAGTTTCTGTACCATTTTGAGTTTGGGGCGTCGGATCAGAAATCTGTCAATTCCATTAGCTCCGGATCATTGAATCTGGTGAAGAAGAAGTTACAAAACTGAATTCGTAGTTAAAATGAAGTTTTTTGGACCCAAAATTATGTTTTTAGTTATTTATGGAGCCAAAGTTTGACTTTGTCAACATTCGGTGGTGGTGGGAGCTCAGATCGAACTTCTGATAGTTCTGATAGTTCTAATAGTTCCGGATGGTGAAACTAACGCTAAAAATGGTCTTGTCATGATTTTTTGAGTTCCAAAGGTAGTTTTGGTATTTTGAATTTTAAACTAGTTTATTTGAGTTGCACCAGTAATTATGTCGAGGAGACCTCGAAATTAAATTTTGATTATTCCATTGATTCTGGATCACCATTTCTAGTATGGATACATGTCTGGTTTGTGTAAATCGGATTCTGAATGTATCCTGGGAGTCTGTTTCGTGATTTGATCATTGTTGGTGTGAAGGATCTGGTGTAGGGTAATTTTATGCTCCACGTTCACGAATAAAAAATTATGTCCTATCGACTAAGTTTCAGTACGATTTCATATAAGGATCAACTTCAAATGGTCATATCTCTTAGCACATAATGAATTAGATGACCCACTACTATCAAATTAAAGGTCTTTGAATTATGTTTCTAGTGTAACTAATTTTGCTATATTCGAAATTTAGAGTAAAAGGTTATCGTTTATTTTGCTGAAGCTTATTTGGGCTGCAAAATTTGGCGACCCGCCGAATGCATTCAGCATAGTGCCATTTGTAATTGTCGAATAACTCCGAAAAACTTCAAAAATTGTCAAATTAGGTGATCTAAAGGTCCCATTCGACAATCCACCGAATGGTTCGGCGATGGGACCCCTAAACTGTCAGTTTTATCGTCAGAACTCATTAAAATGTCATTATTTTTACTTTTGATGATATTTTTACATTCTCAAAAAGGGTTGTCGACCCTTTTAACCTAGATTCACCCTCCTAAGCTATTTTCATGCCCTAATAACCTTCCCTTTCACTCATTTCAAATTTTTCTCAAAAGGAAAAAAACCTCAAATCTTCCATCGAGGAACAAGCACTGATTTCTTCCAAGCTTTTCACTCAGTCCAAGAATCCTTCAATCTTTTTTGCTATTTTGCTTTAAGGTATGTAAGTTTCTTCATCCTTGGGTCCTTCCACCCAAGGAGTCCAAAACTCTTTCCAACTTAATCTCTAAATTTCTAGATTTATTTTATTATGGGTACTTCTTATTCTTACTTATATGCATGATTCATGTTGAAAATTATCATTTATTGATTTGAAATACATGAAATGAGCTAGTATTTATGAACCCTTCATATTACTACATTGAGGTGGTGATTCTTTATATGAGTCTTGTTAAATCTTTACCTAAATGTTATATTTTGGTTTCGCTCATGAATATTATGTTCAAATGAGTATGTATTGTGATCTAATTGCATGAGTTGATGAATTTTAAAAAATATCCTATCTTAAACTATTATGGGTCTTTGAATCTCATTATGGGTTGTTGAAATTATGGTTTCAAATGATATGCTCTCATTGAAACACCCCTCATGTAAATCAAAATTCCCCATAATTTAATTTTTCAAATATCTTAAAAATCGCGCGTGATTTCGAAAATACGACTTTATATTATTGTTCAGGTGAAAAAATTGAGTGGGAAAAGGATAGACCTCAAATTTTGCACAACGGGCTGATTTCCAGTATGCACCCACGCCTCAGTCGTGACGCGGCCTGAGTGCACACTAGCACAGTTTCTTTCGTTTTGCGGACTGGACGGGGACCGGTATAATTTTTTCCCTATTTTTCATATTTCATCCAAGGGTATTTGGGTAATCACCCAATGCCCATTTAAATGTAAAAATCCTCTATCCTTAATAAATTTTCAACTCTTGAACTCACTAAACCCTTTCAAAACCTCTCTAAAACATTATCAAAACCCCCATTCAAATTCAAGGATTTCAAGCACAAGTTTTAGAACTGAAGAACCCATCAAGAGCTTCAAGTCTTTCCCAATTCTGTTTCAAGAAATTTCAAGTTTAAGGTATGTGGGTCTTCATCCATGGGTTCTTTCACCCATGGAGTCCAACACTCTTCTTTCTATAAAATTTCATGATTTCAAGGTTTGATTCTTCATGGGTACTTCCTATTATGCATTGTAAATGTAAATTATGTTGAGTTTTCATCAAGTATTGATTGATTATACATGAATATCTATTTTAAGCTTATTCCATGAGTTGACTTATATCTATTGAAGTTATGCATGATGTGAATTATGAAAACTATGAACCATTGTGAATTTTGAGATGAATTTCATGATACCCAAAATGAGGTTTTTACTACAATATTGGTGGGTTGATTTGAATTACCATGAAATGAATTGATTTTCCTCTTTCTTGTTTATACTCTTGAATTGCATGATTTTGAATATGTATCCATATACCCACCATATGTTTGATTAAATTACATGATAAGAATTTTCAAGTTAAAGATAAATTATTGCATGATTTACAAGTCAAGCGATTTCATGATAATTATGGGCTCCCAAACATGTATTTAAATTCATGAAAATACCTATGATTTTTACAAGTGACAAATTGAGCCCCTTTTCAAGATTCTACCCTCTTGTGAGCCATTCATGTCAAGTTGAGGGGTCAAGCGTGATTACTACTTTACCCTCATGTTAAAGTTAAGCTCACTAGTAGGGGTCAAGCATGTTATAAGTTTCTACCCTCATGTGAATTGCAATACCTACTAGAGGGGGTCAAATTCATGTTTTGTTTTCTACCCTGTAGTATATGTTATATGGCCATGTAGGGGTCAAGTATGTGAATGAGCTACTCATGCCCTGTTATCATGTCTTTTACAAGTTTCTCATGCTATGATTATATTTATGATTATTTCAAGTATTCCGTAGGAGTAGACTTAGCACCAATTGAAGCTTAAGGTGGGGGCTTGACTCAAAGGGTCCTTATATAAAGTCTTTAGTCTCTAAACTATGTGCCACCATAGGATTATATTTTTCCTTATAGGGATTTACTAGTGGATCCATCTAGTTCATGTTTTCCCCTTAAGTGGAGCCAAGTATGGTTTACCTTGGCAAGTAGACCACACCTTGACGAGGAGTATCATGCCTCAGATTCCAAGTAGTAGCTCGCTTGGTCTTATATGTCGGTTAAGGTCTCCTCCCACATATGTATATTATTATGTGCAAGTTGAATGTTTTATATGCATGTTTTATTAAAAACATTGATCATACATGTCATATTGAGATTATGTCTATTGATTATGATTATGCATCTTGATTATTATGTCATGCTCTTTGTTGCACTGCACCCCACATACTTAGTACACTTCAAGTACTAATGCATACTCTATGCCTACATGATATTACCATGTGGGGACCAGAGCTCTTATTGATCATCCTCCTCCACGTGGCTATTTGATTTACTTGAAGAAGCTATTGGTGAGCCCTCCACTACGGGGACAACACCCACATTCCTTTCATGTGCGTTAAGACCTGTATAATTTCTTTGGTTACTTATCATTTGAGGGTGAGCCCGGAGAGTGTCTTGGCCCCTGCTCTATTCGTATGTAGAGGTGTTGGATATAATTGACTATGTTTGGGCTTGACTCCTATTATGACCTTGATTCATGAAAGACGTCCCTTAGTCTCGCTTCCCTTTTTATAATTGACTCTTGTTATTGTCTTATTTTATTTTCGCAACCAAGGATGTACATATGATATTCTAAGAGGCTTGTTTGGATTGTCTTCGGACTACCCATTCGCCGTGTCACGTCTAGGCCCTAGGCTCGGGTCTTGACAAGCTTTGTATCATAGTACTAGATTGTTAATGATCCTCGAAAATCCAACACACCGTGTTGATTAGAGTCTTATTCATAGTTATGAAGCACGCCACAACTATGAATAGGAGACTATGAGGCGTTTTAGGATATGTTTCACTTCTTCATAATCTATGTCATGCTCTTGATTTGAAGATAAGACTTTCTCTCCTAACGAGCACTCTTTGCTCTTTTAGATCATGCCACTACCAAGAGGAAGACCAAGGAGGGCCCGTACACCCGAGGAGCAACCGGCTCATCCCGCTCCTCAAGATGGAGGGATGTCCCAAGTTGAGTTCTGGAATGCCTTCACTATGTTGGCCCATGCTATGAAAAACAAATTGAATCAAGGGGCCCAAACTCTTCATGCTCCTACTCTGGCCTCAAGGATGAGGGACTTCACAAGGATGAACCCTCTGGAGTTTAATTTTATGGGTCCAAAAGGAGGAAGATCTCCAAGTATTCATCGATAAGGTGTATAAGGTGCTTTCTATCATGGGGGTAAATTCGGAGGAGAAGGCGGAACTTGTGGCCTACCAACTCAAGGGTGTGGCCCAAGTTTGGTTTGCTCAATGGAAATTAGAGAGGGGAAATAATGATGCCACTCCTTGGAAAGTGTTCAAGGTCGCCTTCCTCAATTGGTTCTTCCCTATTGAGTTGAGAGAGGCTAAGATGATAGAGTTCATGAATCTCAAGCAAGGTTCCTTGAGCGTGACGGAGTATACACTCAAATTCAACAAGCTCTCAAAGTATGCTCCTCATTTGGTTGCAGACCCTAGATCAAGAATGAACAAGTTTGTGTCGGAGGTGTCCGAGTTGGTGAATGAAGAGTGCGTACCTCCATGCTAGTGAGTGATATGGACCTATCTCGGCTCATGACATATGCCGAACAACTTGAGGCGGAGGAGCTTAGGAAGAGAAGAAGTGGGAAGTCCAAGAGGGCTTGATTTGATGGTGGTTTCCAAGGTGCTAAGGGTGGCCATTTTCAACAAGATCACAAATTTCAAGGCTAAGGGTCCTCTAATGTTCCAAAAAAAAACTCGCTAATGATGGGGTGCCTAACCTAAGGTTTCGAGGTGGCAATGATGTGATGACCAATTCTAGGTACCAAAAGTGTGGGAGAAAAGTGCTCTATGCTTGATGGACTCTAATGCTTGCTTTGGTTCTGGTAAGGTGGGTGACTGCCCCTATGCTCAAAACAAGGGTAGAGATGGTCGTCCTCAAGGCCAAGGTGCAAATGTGGGTCAAAGGGCAAAGGGAGGCCAACAAGGGGGTACTCCAAGGCAAAATAGGTTCTATGCTCTCCAAGGAAGGAAAGGTGTAGATGAGGTGCCCGATGTTGTTATAGCTATGTTAAAGGTTTTTCATTATGATGTTATGCTTTGATAGATCTGGGTGCCGCTCTTTCTTTCATTACTCCTTTTGTTGCCAATAAACTTCATGTGTGTCCCGAATCGCTGTGTGAACCCTATGAAGTGTCTACCCATGTTGGTGAGTCCACTATTGCTAAAAGAGTCTATAGGGATTTCCCCATGTTCATATTGCATAAAATCTTTCCTTGTGATTTTGTTGAACTTGACATGATGAATTTTGGCATTATTCTTGGGATGGATTGGATACATGCATATCATGCTTCTATTGATTGTAGAAACCATAAAATTAGGTTCCAATTCCCTAATAAGCCTGTCCGATAGTGGGAAAGTCGTAAGATGATGGTTAAGGGTAAATTCATTTCTTATCTTAAAGCCGAAAAATTGATTTCTAACGGTTGCATTTACCATCTTGTGAGGGTTAGGGATGTGGAGTCTAAAGTCCATCCTATTGAATTGGTTCTGGTGGTCATTGAGTTTCTTAATGTCTTTCCTGATGAACTTCATGGTGTTCCTCCCAAAAGGAAAATAGACTTTAGTATAGACCTCCTCTCCGATACACAACCCATTTTCTTTCCCCCTTGTTGTTTCATCCCGATGGAGTTGAAGGAGTTAAAGGCTTTATTGAGGGACTTATTGGAGACGGGTTTCATAAGTCCTAGCAAGTCACCTTGGGGTGCACCAGTATTGTTATAAAGAAAAAGGATGGTTCCCTTAGAATATGCATCGACTACTAGCAAGTCAATAGAGTCACCATAAAGAACAAGTACCTTCTACTGAGGATGGATGTCCTATTTGATCAACTTCAAGGGGCTAGTCACTTTTGTAAGATTGATGTTCGGTCTGGATACCACCAAGTGAGAGTGAGGGAGTGTGATATTGCCTTTTGGACTAGGTATGGGCATTTTGAATTTATGGTAATGTCTTTTGGCTTGACTAATGCACTGATAATATTTATGGATCTCATGAATAGGGTCTTTACACCCTACCTTGAAATGTTTGTGTTGGACGTCATATATGATATATTGATTTATTTCTTTAGTAAAGAAGAACATGTGAATCATTTCAGGGTGGTGTTGCAAATTTGAGGGATGAGAGGTTGTTTGCTAAATATAAAAACTATGAATTTTGGTTGAAAGAGGTTGTATTTTAGGGCATGTGGTATCGGGTGATGAAATTAAAGTGGATCCTAAAAAGATGGAGGTGATAACGTATTGGCCTAGGCCCTTGACTCTGATGAATATTAGAAGTTTCTTGGGTTCAACGGGGTACTATCGGAGGTTTGTGAATGGTTTCTCTTCACTTGCTTCCTCTTTGATAAAGTTGACTCAAAAGAAGGCAAAATTTATTTGGACCGAAGAATGTGAAAAGAGTTTCCAAACCTTGAAAGACAAGCTTATTTTCGCTCCTATCTTGGCTTTATCGGAAGGGTTAAAAGGGTTTGTGGTTTATTGTTATGCTTCAAGGATTGGTTTGGGATGTGTATTGATGCAAAATGGAAAAGTTATAACATATGTTTCTCGGTAACTAGAGGCGCGTGAGCATAATTATCCCACCCATAATCTTGAATTGGCAGTCGTGGTGTTTGCTTTGAAAATATTGCATCATTATTTGTATAGGGTGCATGTATATGTCTTTCCCGATCACAAGAGTCTCCAATATGTGTTCACATAAAAAGATCTTAACTTGAGGCAAAGAAGGTGGTTAGAGCTCCTTAAGGATTATGAAATGAATGTGCACTATCACCTCGACAAAGCTAATGTTATGGCCGATGCTCTAAGTAGAGTGTCCATGGGTAGTCTAGCCCACATTTATGATGGTAACAAGGAGGTGGCTAGAGAAGTTCACCGGTTGACTAGGTTGGGAGTAAGGTTGGATGAAGTCGAGAATAGTGGTGTAGTGGCTTTTGATGGCCCCAAATCTTCTTTGATTGAAGAAGTCAAGTCAAAACAAGACCTTGATCTCGCTTTGCTAGAACTGAAAGCTTTGGTGAAGGATGGTAAAGTGGAGATTTTCTCCCAAGGGGGAGATGGTGTTCTTAGTTACTAAGGTAGGCTATGTGTGCCTAATGTTAATGGCTTGGGGGAGTTGATTTTGAAAGAGGCCCATAATTCATCCTATTCTATTTACCCCGGTTTCACAAAAATGAATACCGACTTGAGGGAAATTTATTAGTGGGGTGGTATGAAGAGGGATATTTTCAATTTTGTAGCCGGTTGTCACAATTGCTAACAAGTGAAAGCCGAAAATCAAAGGTCGGGTGGTCTGGTCCAAGACATTGAAATTTCTACTTGGAAGTGGGAAGAGATCAACATAAATTTTGTGATTGACTTGCCTAAGACTAGGAAACACTTTGATTTTATTAGGGTTATTGTTGACAGAATGACAAAGTTAACTCACTTTTTACCGATTAAAACAACTTATGGTGCCGAAGATTATACCAAGTCATATATTCATGAGTTGGTTAGATTGCATGGGGTACCCTTATCTATTATTGCGGATTGTGGTTCACAATTCACTTCTCATTTTTGGAGGTCCTTCCAAAAGGGTCGTGGTACCAAGGTTAATCTTAGCACAACTTTTCATCCTCAAATGGATGGCCAAGCTAAAAGGACCATCCAGACCCTTGAGGATATGCTTAGGGCTTGTGTTTTGGAGTTTAAAGGTAGTTGGGATGAACATCTTCCACTCATTGAGTTTGCTTATAACAATAGCCACCACTTTAGTATTGACTATGGCTCCATGGTAGGTGTTGTAGATCCCTGGTTGGGTGGTTTGATGTGGGAGATGACCTTGTTAGGCCCGAATTTGGTTATGGAGGCTTTCGAGAAGGTGAGGTTGATAAGGGAAAGGTTGAAGATGGCCCAAAGTAGACAAAAGTCTTATTTTGATGTGAGGAAGAGGGACCTTGAGCTTAATGTTGATGATTGGGTTTACTTGAAGGTCTCACCCATGAAGGGTGTGGTCCGATTTGGCAAGAAAGGAAAATTGAGCCAAGATTTACGGGACCTTATAGAATTTTGAGAAGAATTGGTAAGGTTGCATATGAATTAGAGTTGCCTACGGATATGAGCAAGGTTCATCCGGTCTTCCATATGCCTATGTGAAAGAAGTGTGTGGGTGACCCAAGTGCTATTGTGCCTTTAGAGGTTGTGGCTGTTGTGGAAGATAAGTTGACCTATGAGAAGGTCTCGGTAGAGATATTGGATGGTCAAGTGAAAAGATTGAGAAACAAAAATTTGGCATCTGTTAAAGTCCTTTGAAGGAATCAACAAGTTGAAAGCTCCACATGGGAAGCCGAGGCGGACATGAAGAAACGATATCCTTACCTCTTCCACTCTACTCAAGTCGAAGCTAATAAATTAAGTCCTATCCATGATTACAAGTCTTAAGTTTCGGCCCTCATGTCATTTTTGCATACATACATGTTTATGTTGACAAGTTTTTGATGATTTTGATGCATATATATGAAACTTTTTGAGTATGATGTTTAAGTGCATTTGTTGCCATGTCGGGATGAAAGCTATGTCACGCTGAAAGCTTTATAATTACTCGTCTTATGTCTATTTATTTGACATTCGAGGACGAATGTCCCCAAGGGGGAGATATTGAAACACCCTTCATGTGCTTCAGAATACCCATAATTGTATTTTTCAAATATCTCAAAAACTGTGTGTGATTTAAAAAATCCGACTTCATATTCTTGTTCAGGGGGAAAGATGGGAAAAAGGTAGACACTGGATTTTAGAAGACCCATTGCGAAAAATAATTTTTGTAACGGGACAATTTTCAGTGTGCAACCGTGCCCCAGGAGCGACGCGGCCTTGGTGGTGACTAGCACAATTTGTTCCTCGCGTTTGGTCCGCGTTGCGGACTGGACGTGGACTAGTACAAGTTTTTCCCTATTTTTCATATTTCGTCCAAGCGCATTTGGTAATCACCCAATGCCCATTTAAACGTAAAATCCCTCCATCCTTAACCATTTTCAACCCTAGAACTCACTAAACCCTCTCAAAAGTTCTCCAAAACATTATCAAAACTCCCATTCAAATTCAAGGATTTCAAGCACAAGTTTTGAAACTTAAGAACCCATAACAAGCTTCAAGTCTTTCTCAATTCAATTTCAAGAAATTCCAAGTTTAAGTTATGTGAGTCTTCCTCCATGAGTCCTTTCACCCATGGAGCCCAACACTCTTTTTTCTATAAAATTTCATAATTTCAAGGTTTGATTCTTCATGGGTACTTCCTATTATGCATTGTAAATGTGAATTATGTTGGATTTATCAAGTATTGATTGATTATGCATGGATATCGATTTTAAGCTTATTCCACGAGTTGATTTATATCTATTGAAGTTATGCATGATGTGAACTATGAAAATAACAAATTATTATGAATTTTGAGATGGATTTCATGATACCCAAAATGAGGGTTTTACTACAATATTGGTGGTTTGATTTGAATGACTATGAAATGAATTGATTTTGCTCGTTCTTGTTTATAGTCTTGAATTGCATGATTTTGAACATGTATCCATATACCCACCATGTATTTGATTAAATTACATGACAAGGATTTTTAAGTTAAAGATGAATTATTGCATGATTTACAAGTCAAACGATTTCTTGATAATTATGGGCTCTCAATAATGTATTTAAATTCATGAAAATATCTATGATTTTTACAGGTGACAAGTTGAGCCCTATTTCAAGATTCTACCCTCTTTTGATCCATTCATGTCATGTTTGTAAGCTCACTAGTAGGGGTCAAGCAGTTACAAGTTTCTACCCTTATGTGAATTGCAATACCTACTAGAAAAGGTCAAGTTCATGTTGTTTTCTACCCTCTAGAATATGGTATATGCCCATGTAGTGGTCAAGTATGTGAATGAGCTACTCATGCCATGTTATCATGTCTTTTACAAGTTTTTCATGCTATGATCATATTTATGATTATTTCAAATATTCCGTGGAATAAGACTTAGCACCGCTTGAGGCTTAAGGTGGGAGCTCGACTCAAGGGGTCGATATATAAAGTCTTTAGCCTCTAAACTATGTGCTACCATAGGATTATTTTTCCCTTATAGGGCATTAATAGCGGATCCATCCAGTTCATATTTTCCCCTCAAGTGGGGCCAAGTATGGTTTACTTTGGCAAGTAGACCACATCTTAACGAGGGGGTGTCCTGCCTTGGATTCCAAGTAGTAGCTTGCTTGGTCTTATATGTCGGTTAAGGTCTCCTCCCACATATGGCTATTATTATGTGCAAGTTGAATGTTTTACATGCATATTTTGTTATAAGCATTGATAATACATGTCATATTGAGATTATATCTATTGATTATGATTATGCATCTTGATTATTATGCTTATGCTCTTTGTTGCATTACACCCCTCATACTTAGTACATTTCAGGTACTAATACATACTCTAAGCCTACATAATACTACCATGTAGGGACCGAAGCTCCTATTGATCATCCTCCTCTACGTGGCTAGTTGATTTACTTGAAGAAGCTATTGGTGAATCCTCCACTTCAGGGACAACACCCACTTTCCTTTCATGCTATGTTAAGACTTGTATAATTCCTTTGGTTATCATTTGAGGGTGAGCCCGAGGAGTGTCTTGGTCCACGCTCTATTTGTATGTAGAGGTGTTGTTAGATATGATTGACTATTTTTGAGCTTAATTCCTACTATGACCTTGATTCACGAAAGACTTCCTTTAGTCCCGCTTCCCTTTTTTTAATTGACTCTAATTATTGTCTTATTTTGTTTCCGCAACCAAGGATGTATACATGATATGCTAAGAGGCTTGTTTGGGTTGTCTTCGGACTTCTCATTCACCGTGTCATGTCTAGGCCCTAGGCTTGGGTCGTGATACTCATGATAAGTATGCAAATTTATGAATATTATGAATGATTAAGCGCTACAAAGTATGTTATGAATCCATGGAAATTCTATAAAAATTATGCAAGATTACAAAATCCCTTTTATGATATTGTAATTTACCTTCTTGTGAAAGGAATTTCTCACTTGAAGGAGTTATAATTTTAATGAATTACTCCTATTATGATGTTATGATTTATAAGCTTATGCATGTCATATTATACTTATGTTTATATATTCCGTAGGACTAGACTTATTAAAGTCATGAATGAATGAGTGACGAAAATATGAGTCTCGTGCCAAGCTATGCTTACAAGATGATGATAGGCTACTGGTAGAGGCATAGACAATATTTAGGAGCTATCCTTGTGTTGATGATTAATGTTCTAGATGCTTATGGAATGGATTAGTATAATACCTCTCTATGTTAAATGACTTTATGATTCCTGCTTATGATTATTTTGTGAGAGTTACCCTTAGCACTGAGTGGAATTTACAAGAGATGTGGAAACTCCTCGTTATCTAGGGATTGAAACTATTAGTAGAATCCAATTTCCCATAACTATGTGCCACCATTGGACTATAGGGGTTACCCGCTAGAAGAGGTTAATTTCTAGACCACCCGTTAGTAGAGGCTTGCTCACTAGTTAGCTTTAGTGGATCCACTTAGGCATCTTAGGAGGTCTCCTTGGCAAGTGATCTCCCTTTTTATGGTGTAGAAAAAACATTGGGACTCCATAGTTTAATGCATATGGTTTATTTCAGTTAAGGAGTGCTCTCACACATGTTTATAGTCCCTTGTTACTACTAATAATATTTCTCATAATAGTACATGACTTTCTCTTCAAGTATGTATGATGTTCTTCTTTATGGTTACTAATGGTTTATTCATATTAAGATAGTCCTTCCTTTAAAATAATGCACTATTTTTCCTGAGGGTATTTCTATTTTACTTGTGCATAACAACCTATATTTCTCATTAGTCTAAGTTTAGGTGTTTTATCATGCAAATAATTAAGTGTATGTTCTTTACTTTTCACATGCATTATCTTATGTTCCATGGCTTAAGTAATATCTTACATGATCTTATTGTTCAATAGCTTATGACTTATACTTCATTTCATGGCATACCTGCAAACTTGGTACATTCCATAGACCTAGCATATACTCTATGCCTACATGTTTTCACCATGTAGGGACCGATGCTCCTCAGTATTATCCACATGGCTATCTTTGGACAAAAGATGATCTTGCTTGTGGTGAGTCCTCTAGTTAAAGAGTAATATCCATCTTGTATCTAGATTGTTTATGTTAAGATATTGATACTCTTATTACTTTACTTTTGAGGATGAGCCCAGGACATGTCATTGCCCCCACTCTATCTATGACTTAGAGGTATTGTTAAATAATATGCTAAGTATGTATTATGCTACAATCTTGTATCTATGATGACTTTCCCTTAGTCCCTATCCAATACATGTTGTTTCTTATGATGTTATCAGCTCGGTGGTGAAGTTCCAAAGCCCTCATTTCGTACAAAGTGAGTCCTATATTCCTTTTCCTTAGAATTGTTTGTTGTGATTGAATGGTGGAGTTATAATAAGGCTTAGGGATGTGCGGCTTAACCCCTGACCATCAAAGGGGGAAAATGGTGGAGGTTCCTTATCCCTTTATTCTATAGAGTGCCTCTTAAGCCCCTAATCCTGTAGAACTACTTGATGATTGGTTGATTTACATTTTGTTACCGATGATGTGGTTATGTATGATATGAGGCTTGTTTGGGGCACCTTCGGGTTATCCATTTGCCATGTCACTCCTAGGCCCTAAGCTTGGGTCGCGACATCCTTAATATCATCCTGAGGTTTTTTTTTAATTGCATATTGATAATATTCATGAGTTGAGTAGATGATTGTGATGTGTATTCATGCATTCCTTTGCATAAACCCCAATTGAATTATTGATCATAATGTCTCATCCATACATAGATGTTGATATAAATGATTTTCCATACATTACATAAAAAATCATTTTCAATTGGAAAAATGCATGTTTTAAATGAGTTTGATGAAAATTGAGTACTGAGATAAATGATGTTTTGAGCAAGATATTTTGATAATGATGTAAATGATGTTTTTAAAGTATAGTGGTTGATGAAAGATGATGATGATGATATTTTGATGATGGGTTTGATGTTTCAAAATTAAGGTCCAATGAGACTAGATGTGATAATAATATGAGTGCATACTTTGACCGTAGTATTAAGCATCAAATTGGATAAGAGTATAACTAACTCAAACCCCACAAACTATATAGTCAATGTAGGATAGAGGTCATACGTGTCTTGTCCCAAAATAGGACTTTAATATTTAGATTCATTGATGTTGTTGTCCTTTACCATGATCAGGTAGTGGATAAATGTGACAACGACATCACTTTATTATATCATCGCTAGCTCATAAATGATGGTTGTCAGTTAGAAAAACTCCCTAATGAGTAAAAACATTAATTTTCAGTGAGTTACATATACATATTTTAGCTAATGAAAGTTTTGCTTATTTCAGTACTTGCATTCTCTATAGTGATGTTAAGTTGAGGATGAATCCTGCGTTGAGTCTTTCTAAATAGAGTGAGTTAGGTGAAAAATACATATTTTTAGTCATTATTTATCTCGACCATGATTGTAAAATTAACCTTGTAAATCAACAACTAGATACTCGAATAATTTAATGAAATTGATACTAAATATGATTATTAGTTAAACCATAATCTTAGATCGATTCATTCATTGATTGTGTAAAAATATCTCTTATTTTGATTAATTGTTCAATGCTTAAATAAATAATAAGATTTAATATAACTTAGCAAATAATTAATCCAAGTGTCCTTCTGGGTTCGACATTCGGCTTCTAAAAGGAGCCACTATTTACTTGATTTGACCATGTATATCTGTGTGTGCTTTGGTAGCAACATGGAGTCATTTTGAGTTGAATTGACGATGAGTTCTTGATGTACGTCCTTAATTTCCATTCACTATACATACAATACATTTCATGTAGTGACACTATTTGGTGTTTCAACTTTTCATGATGCAGATACAAGTGCTAGAAATGCTCAGCAGGTAACCCGTTGAAGATTTCAAGTAGTTCTAGAGTTGTGGTGAGACCTTCTTTCACTTGGAGGAATCCATTTATAACTTTTGATGTTTAACATTTTTATTTTTCTTTTAGGTAGCCATGGACATGTCATTAACATCACGTGAGAGTATTAGAGGTTTCATAGACAGAGTCAGATAATGTATTAGAGCCTATTTCTTTGAGATTATCTCTCTTGACTTAGAGCTTTGATTGAACCTTTGTTGAGTTATTGTTCTTAATGATCATTTCTTTCTATGGTATTGATCTTGAGAGCCCACGTAAGTGTTTTCTGTTTTCATTTATGTCTTCTACTGAAGAATGAATGAGTGATGAGACCAAGTAATTCTCTTGGATACCAGCAATGATTTTCTGAATGACAGTCACACCTAGAGTACCTTCTTGGGGTGTGACACCTTTTTTGATTGGTTTATTTTAGGAACTTTTATGATAAAATATTTAAGTATTCTTTAAGCACTAAAATAATAAAAATAAGTCAAAAGCGATAAGTTGGTATTCCTAACTTATCGTTTACACCTATAAACCACAAGTCATAAGTCCATCCAAAAAGGGTCAAAACAAGTGACAGATCTAGATTTCAAGGTCATGGGTGCTCCCTTAATTAATAATGAATCACAAAATATAAGTCGACAAATTAAATTTAAGATTTTTCATAGAAAAAAAAGATAATCATATTTAAACACAAAAATAAATAAAATTATAATAAATATTGGCATAACACATAAATTTAATACGTAACTTGACTTCAACTGACAATTATGACATTTAACTTTGTCAGTGCACAAGTATGCACTGTAACAATTTAAAATTTGAACAAATAAACATTCGAATCCAACATGGCAAAATGAGTGAAATACACCCAAGTCACGTGCGTCAGAGGTAAAGTTTGAGTATCTATTTGTTTCAAATTTTAAATGGTGAAAGTGCCGACTTGTGTACTAACAAAGTTAATGACAATAGTTGCCAACTGAAGCCAACATACAACTTGTTTGGATAGTCATTTTTTTTTTTTTGTATGGTAAGGTATGGTTAGGTAGAGAAACCACATTTGTTCTGCTTATTTCATTAATTATATGGTGTGGTATGAGTTGGTTTCATGCTTCGGTAACACGAAAACCTTCACTTTTTGAAACCACCAATATGGTGGTATCCCATGATTCTCTTATTTTTTTTCAATTATACCCTTACTTAAATTTAAATAATTCTAATTTACCTTAATTTTATTCTTTATTAAATTTTGCCCTAATATATGTACTGCTTTTGTATTACTTATTTCCCTCTACATTAACTTTTGAAACTTCTCTTCTGCCTCACGTCTTTTCTTTCAAATTTTAGTCTATTTTTTGAGGTTATACTTTTTAAAGTTCTTATTTTTTTTTTATTTTCTTGTGTTGTTTGTACGGATTAGAGGTATATTAGCTTGTATGTTTCCCTACTTGATTCTATATATTTATGTTAAAAAAAAGTTTTATTAAAAAAATATTGATAAAATTAATATTTATAATAATTAAGGACATTTTTGTAAATTTATAAGTTACGATATAGTACCATACAATCAAATCAAACAACAAATTATTATTAAACAGTAGCAACCCATATAGCGTATTCAAACATAATACAATACAATACTGTACTATACAATACCGTACCATACCATACAGTATCATATATTATGAAACCATGGCAAACCACCCTCCAAACAAAGGGTTAAGGGAGCAAATAAACTTGTCCCCATATTGTTTTGTCAATAAATTATGTTTCTTCATACTATATTTTATTTGTGATTGTAATTTATTATCTATCAACTTTAAACTTGTTACAAACAACACGATAAAATAATCATGCATTTTATCCCTAGACTATTACACCTTATACGTCCTACCAAACAATTATTATGAGAATTTCAAAATCAAGTTATTTATAATTATAGAAGTTGTGGTACCGTTCAGTACCATTGCCAAGCTATTCCTCCAAGATTTTATGTAAAGTTTGTATTGATTTATAGATGTATACATACGTAAATTGCTTCACACTAGTAACAAAGGAAAGATGATTTTGTATATAATCCGTGCAACTTACGCGGTATGTAATCATAACAAGTAATTACCGTTTGATAAAAAAATGAACATAAACATGCATATTTGTCTTACAAAGCAATAAGCCAATCACCATAAAAATGTTACTTTTGAAATGTGAAAACACTATTAAGCTTAAAATAGAAACTTAAGAACACAAGCATTTGATAAAAATTTCTGGGGTTTGATGGGCTAATGAGTGGGTGCACCAACCCTTTCTACAATGTTGAACTAAATATAGTTTTGCCCCAAAAACTGACCTTCACGCTTAATCAAAACCTAATCTGCCAACCATTAATCCACCCTCTCTCTCTTATTCTTCTCCTATAAAACTAAAGCCTCAACTCTCTAATTTTTCACAAACATAAACAGAGTTCAAGTGAAAAGCAAACAAACATGAGCTCTTTGTTATTCTATGCCATTTTGCTTCTCTTTGCTAATGCTGCTTCTTTAGCAAAAGCCAAAATTCATAACCACGATTTTGTTGTATGTTATCCAAGTGCTCCCCTGCCTCTACTTTTTTGCTAACATTTAAAACTATGACCTATAGTCTCACCTCTGTTTTTTTTTTCTTTTTTTGGAAGTACAGATTCAAGCAACGCCGGTGAAGAGGCTGTGCAATACGCACAGTACTATAACTGTGAATGGGCAATTTCCTGGACCAACTTTGGAAGTGAACAATGGGGATACTCTAGTGGTCAAGGTTGTCAATAGAGCTCAATATAATGTCACCATTCATTGGTAAGTTCGTGCATGCAGAGCCCAAATTACATGCAAGTGTAAAAAAAATTATTTCTTGAACAAGATGTGACGATATTTTCTCTATATGTTGCATTTTAAAAGGCATGGGGTGAGGCAAATGAGAACAGCATGGGCAGATGGACCAGAATTTATCACTCAGTGTCCAATTAGACCTGGAGGGAGTTACACTTATCGGTTTACGATTCAAGGACAAGAAGGCACACTTTGGTGGCACGCCCACAGCTCATGGCTCAGGGCCACTGTTTATGGAGCCTTAGTTATCCACCCAAAAGAAGGAACTTCCTATCCTTTCCCTAAGCCCAAGAGAGAAACACCCATTCTGCTTGGTAGTAGTTCCTTCTTTCGTTACATTCAGTTCCATTTCTGCACATCTTTAGAAGCCTTTTCGAAATAGTTTTGAATTTGTGCACGTTGTTTAGGTGAGTGGTGGGATGCAAACCCCATTGACGTAATCAGACAAGCCACACGAACAGGAGCAGCACCTAATGTATCTAATGCTTACACAATCAATGGTCAACCGGGTGATCTTTACAAGTGTTCTAATCAAGGTAACTGTCGATCCACAATGCATTAAAAATGTGAGTGACTATAATAGATGTGAAAATGCATAATTTTAAATACTTGTACAGATACTACCATAGTCCACGTAGACTCAGGTGAGACGAACCTCCTTCGAGTCATCAATGCTGCACTCAACCAACAGCTTTTCTTCACAGTGGCCAACCACAAGTTCACTGTTGTTGGAGCAGATGCATCTTATGTTAAACCATTCACCACATCAATCCTTATGCTAGGACCAGGGCAGACTACTGATGTACTCATAACTGCTAATCAACCACCAGCCAGATATTACATGGCTGCGCGTGCCTATGCAAGTGCACAAGGAGCACCCTTTGACAACACGACCACCACAGCCATTTTAGAGTACAAGGCTGCTCCTTGCCCTGCTAAGGGCGTCAAGATAAACCCCGCTTTCCCATCTCTACCAGCATTTAATGACACGACCACTGCCACTGCTTTCACAAGTAGCTTCAGGAGCGCAAGAAAGGTCCAAGTGCCCCCTGAAATTGACGAAAATCTGTTCTTCACAGTTGGATTGGGACTCAACAATTGCCCTGCAGGGGCAAGCTCCAGCAGTTGTCAAGGTCCGAATGGTACTCGATTTACTGCTAGTATGAACAACATATCATTTGTGCTACCATCCAATTTCTCCCTACTGCAAGCACATCACCAGGGAATACCTGGAGTTTTCTCAACTGATTTCCCATCAAGCCCACCAGTTAAATTTGATTACACTGGTAACGTGAGCAGGTCACTCTGGCAACCTATTTCAGCGACTAAAGTGTACAAGTTGAAATACGGTGCAGTAGTGCAGATTGTGTTACAGGGGACTAACATCGTCATGGCTGAAAACCACCCAATTCATCTTCACGGATACGATTTTTACATTCTTGCTGAGGGATTTGGAAACTTCAATCCACAAACAGATACTTCTAAATTTAACCTTATTGATCCACCTCTTCGTAATACTGCAAGTGTACCAGTCAATGGATGGTCCGTCATAAGATTCGTAGCTGATAATCCAGGTGAGACGATTTTAAAGACTTCTTTTTTTTCTTTCCTGTAACATGTTACGATTCAAACTTTTAGACTTACATATTTTTTCAATCATAAAACAGGAGTTTGGATAATGCACTGTCACTTGGATGTGCACATTACTTGGGGTTTGGCGATGGCTTTCCTCGTGGAAAATGGAGTTACTGAGTTAGAAGCAATCGAGGAGCCTCCGGTTGACCTTCCTGTTTGTTAAAACCTGCTAAACAAAATCCGATCCACAATGCTACAGAAATCATTGTGAATGTGTTAGTCTATGTCACTTATATATTGTTGTTACCTCGATTAGGGGTAGTTCCTCCATTTTTTTTTAATTAATAGTTTCCTAATTTTTGATACTCCTATATGATTTGGGTCAAGATGATGTCTACACTTGCAAGTCAAGGCACCATCTATTTTAAAATTAAGCCCATGATGTTGCAGATACAAATATTGTATTCTTTCATGTCCAACAAATAGAGATGATTTGATTTCTGAATAACTTTTGACATTCTCTAGTAATTCATTACAATTTTCTATGTCGTTTAAGAAATTTTGTATGCTCACTAACTAGCGTTAGCTTCAGAATTTTAATAATACCGCACGATTATTTGCTTGGAACAAGAAAATTGCATTGGAAACCGAGCAAGAATAAGTAATCTTGACACGAGAATTGAACAGCTCCAGATGGTAAGATTTGCTTAGCGTCGTTGGCATTAAAACAAGGCCAAACACATACGGGCTTAAACTTGTCACAATTTTTTATTTTAGCACCTTAACTATAAATTGTTCCAAATAAATATTTGAACATTATTAAAAGTGTACCATTGCACAAATAAGTGATGTGACAAAGAATGTGCATCACATTTTTCTCTAAGAGAGTGAAAGCCAAAAAAGTATTTTCTTTAAAAAAATCACTTTTATTTTTTTTTAATTTTTTTATCACCCTCAATACCACTGTTCTTCACCCATGAAACTGGATCCGTTGGAATGAAAAATGTTCTTTTCTGATTGAAAGATTTTAAAATTTTATTTAGGAATCAAAATTCATACAACAATTATTTAATTGGGCCAATCACATACAATCCCTCTAACTTACCCTTGATTTTCATTTTTGGGCACTCTTTATCGACTTTGTTTTATTTTAGTCATTCAACTCTATTTTTATATATAATGTAAACACAAACTACTAAATTTATAAATCTTTATATATGCTGTTCAACTGCAATTTTGAATTTTGAAAATTAATGTTTGCACATTATTTTTCATAAAAATAAAATAAAATTTGATGGATGAACATTATTTTTAAAAAATTGAGAATTCCTCTGTATTTTTGCGCGAAAAATATTTGACGAATGTGCATTTATTTTCTTCCTTAAAAAATCATTAGCAACCCAATGAATTCTATCGAGTTTTAAATTTTCTTTTTTAGCATTGTTATTAAAATGAACAATTGTTTTTTTTTTTTTTTGTATTAAAGAAGGATTCTTTTTACCTATATTGAGTTGAATGAAAAATTTAAAAGCTAGTATTTGAGTCAAATAACTTGAATATGAAAATAATAAAATATATGATGTTATTAAATTTAATTGACTGTTTAAAAAAGAAAGACACACTTTCCTTGGTTATTTCTTTTTAAAGAAATATAGAGAAGATCTAAAAATATATTATTTCTTAAAAAAATCTACCTGTTAATTTTTTAAGAAATATTTTGAAAACTGACGGACAAACGTCGATTATAAAATGAAAAAATAGAAATAAGAAACATATATACAAATAAAGAAATTATAAAATTAATATTTGTATTTAAATGGTACATAAAAAACAAAGTGAAGATGTTAAAATGGAACAAAGGTGTCACGACCCAAGCCTATGGCCTAGACGTGACACAGCGAATGAGAAGTCCGGAGACAACCCGAACAAGTCTCTTAGCATATCATGTACACATCCTTGGTTGCGGAAGCAATATAAGATAATAACAAGAGTTAAGTGTTTAAAAATGGAAGCGGGACTAAGGGAAGTCTTAGATAATCATAAAAGAATAAGAATAGTCAAGCTCAAAAGCATATACAAACTTAGTATCTAACAACAACTCTACTTTAGAATGCAGCGGGGCCAAGATACTTCCCGAACTCTCCCTCATAATAATAAGTATCCAACATAAGGAACAAGTCTCAACATAGCATGAATAAAAGTAGATATTTTCCTCGGAGTTGAGGACTCACCAAAAGCTTTCTTGGAGAACCGAACTAGCTATGTGGAGGAGGATGATTAAAAGGAGCTCTGGTTCCTACATGGTGATATCATGTAGGCATAGAGTATGCATTAGTACATTTGAATGTACTAAGTATGCGGGGTGCAATGCAAAAAAGACCCAAGCCAATATATTCAAAATGCATAATCATAATCAATGGATATATAATCTCAATATGACATGCATGATCAGTGTTTGTAATAAAACATGCTTGTAAAACATTTAAACGCATAATATATCATACATATGTGGGAGGAGACCATAACCGATATAGACCAAGCAGCTACAACTTGAAATCCAAGGCATGACACCCCATAGGTACAGGTGACCGGGCATGACACCCTTCAACGAAGTGTGGTCTACTTGCCAAGGCAAATCAAAAATGATAACATGAACTAGATCGATCCACTAGTATAGAAAGGAAAAAATATATAATCCTATGGTGGCACATATTTTAGAGACTAATGACTTTATATAAGGACCCCCTGAGTCGAGCCCCCATCTTAAGCCTCAATCGGTGCTAAGTCTAATCCCATGGAATACTTAAAATAATCATACTTTAATCATAACATGAATAACTTGTAAGAGACATGATAACATTACATGAGTAGCTCATTCACATGCTTGACCTCTACTAGTGAGCCTAACTTGAATATGAGAATAAGTAATAATCAAAAATAATCCCTTTCCTTGACGTGAATGGCTCACAAGAGGTTAAAATCTTGAAATAGGGCTCAACTTGATACTTGTAAATCATGGATACTTTTCATGAATTAAATAAATGCTTGAAAGCCCTTAATCATCATGCAATCGCTCGACTTATAAATCATGTAATGGTTCATCAACAACTTGAAAATTCTTCTCATTTAATTTCATCAAACACATGGTGGGCTCATGATACTTGTTCAAAATCATGAAACTCAAGAGTATAACAAGGAGAGTAAAATCAATTAAAAATCAACCCACCAATACTGTATAAAACTCCTAATTTGGGTATCATGAAATCCATCTCAAAAGTCCATCATAGTTCATAGTATTCATAGCTCAAATCATACATAATCTCAATAACATAGATCAACTCATGGAATAAGCTTAAAATAGATATTCATGTATACTCAATCATACTTGATAAAAACTCCAACATAATTTATGTTCATACTTCATAATGAAAGACACCTTTAAGTAATACAATTTGAAATCATGCAATTTAGGGCTCCATGGGTGAAATGACCCATGGATGAAGACTCACATACCTTAAACCTTGAATTTCTTGAAATGAACTTGAAGTAGACTTGGAGCTTGAGATTGGTTCTTGAGTTCCAAAATTGAGCTTGAAAATCCTTGAATTTGAATGAGAGATTTGATAAAGTCTTAGGGAGGTTTTAGAGAGGATTTTGTGAGTTGTAGAGTTGAAAAATGGCTAAGTATGGAAGATTTCACGTTTAAATGGGCATTGAGTCATTACCCCAATGCCCCTGGATGAAATAAGAAATCGAGAAAAAACTTACCCTGGTCCCCATCCAGTCCACGGGCAGACGAAACACGGAGGGACTACTTACACTAGTCCATGCCCTAGGCGTGTCGCGGCTTGGGTGCGGACAAATATTAGAATTTAAAAATTAGTAAAAATTATTTTTCGACACGAGTCTTCTAAAATTTGGGTTATGTCCATTCCCTACTCAATTTTGCCCCCTAATCAAGAATATGAAGTCAGATTTTCGAAATCACACACGGATTTTGAGATACATGGAAATTATGATTATGGGGCATTTCAAAGCACATGAGGGTGTTTCAAAAGGTAAGATAGAGTGTTAAAATGTAAAATGAGGGAAAGTTAAAAGGGTTGTGTATGTGACTTTAATTGGCTGTTATGCTATGTCATGACATGTGAAGTATACTCTCCCAATTTTGTTGATTTTTTGGATAGAACTGTCAAAATGGAACATGAAAATTCAAGTTGAAGGGTTAGAATGGAATAAGGTTGTGTTGAAATGCCAAAGTGAAATTTTGGGACAAGTTTAAGGGTCTATATATATGTGTGTTTGGCATCAAAACAAGGAAAAAAGAAAAGCTCAATTGTGCTATTGAACTCAGAGAAAAACATCATTTATGCCATCTGTAAAAAAAAAATCTCATCTATGCAAGTCCAGTTTGAGAAAATGGGTTTCAATTAACCTATAATGACATGAATGAGTTTGACGAAAATGGAGTAGATGAACTAATCTTTTAATGTAAGAAATAGATGTGTTTTTTTTTTCTAAAAGTTCGATGCATATTAACCATTTGTACTTTTAACAATATTCTTATTAGTATATCGAGATTGAAACAACCCCAAAAAAAGTGCTCGAAAATGTGTCTCGGAAGTGCCCGAAATCATAATTTCTATATATCTGAAAATCCATGCATGATATCAAAAATCCGACTTCATATTCTAGATCAGGGAGAAAAATTGAGTGGAAAATGGGTCTAACCTCGATTTTAGACCAACCATATCAAAATTTAGAAATTGCAAAATGCGATTTCTATTGAGCTATCTGCGCCCCTGGCGCGACGCGCCAAGGGTGCGCTATAGTGTATTTTGGCTGCTAGTTTTCTATCTCGGTCCAAGACTTTTGAGTCTTGGGCCTAAGTCTTCCCATACGTAAAAATACATATACTTAACCATATTTCACCTTCATATCATTCATGACATTCTCCAATACTCACTCAAACACTTAGACAATATTTCACCTAAAAATTCAAGTGTCTAAATCTCTTTCAGATCTTAAGGATTTTACTCAAGCTTCAAGTCTCCTTAGAATCTTCATCAAGGCATTCTCCAAAGCTAAGATATGTGGGTTTCGACGAATGAGTCCTTTCACCCATGGTTCCCAAGCTTCCTTTTACCCAAATTGCATGATTTAAAGTTGATTTACTCATTGGTCTTACTTATTATGAATTTCACTGCACACTATGTTGGGGTTTCATGAAATTGTGATTGTTTTAGCATGTTTTGAGTTATGAATCTAAGATCTATTTTAAGATTTGATGAAGGGTTTTGATGTATATTACTTGAGGATTTTACCTAGTATCTATTGATGGTTTTACATTGAATTCTCTAGCATAATTTCACTCTTGAATTGCATGATTTTACACTAGCACTAACACTTGCCTAGTGTTTGATAAAATGTGCAATTATGATTTCTTGAGGAATTGAAGGCCCAAAAACATGTCTTATGAGTTGAATGATTATATGATAATGAAAGGAATGTATGTATATGATATTATCTCTATAGTGTTGGGAATTGACCAAGCCTCACTCGGGAAGTTCTAGGCCTGGGTAACCATGTTGAGGGGTTTGTATCTCGATCGCCTCGCTCGTGAGGTGGTAAGCCCGTACAACCATATTGAGGGGTTTGTACCTCAATTGCCTCACTAGGGAGGTGGTAGGCCCGTGCAACCATGACGAGGGGTTTGTACCTTGATAATCATGTTGAGGGGTTTGTACCTCATCAACCATGCCGAGGGATTTGTACCTCATCAACCATATTGAGGGGTTTGTACCTCATTCGCCTCTCCAAGGAGGTGGTATACCTTGGATATTCACAAATAATGGTCTCTCCTTACACATGTATTATGTTGTATATAAGCATAAGTTTACTTCAAGCATCATTCATACATGCCATATTGCTATATGCTTATTCATTGACTATGTTATGTATTTTGTTTATGGTGCTTATCACTTGTTGCATTACATCCTACATACTTAGTATATTCAAACGTACTAACATATACTTTATGCCTACATGATGTTACCATGTAGGAACCGGAGTCCCACCTGATCATCCTCCTCACGTGGCTAGTATGATCTATCTCAAGCTAGTTGGTGAGTCCTCTATTTCGGGGACAATGACTATCCTCTTATTCTATGTATTAAGACTCTTTTCTTGATGTATGTTTCTTATTGACTAAGAGGGTAAGCCCAGTTGTATGCCTTGGCCCCCAATAAGTTCTATGTTTAGAAGTGTTGCTGGACACGTTATGTACTTATACCATGAGCTTTGACTCTCTTGTTTGATGTTTATGTTATGAAGGCTTTCCTTTTGTCCCTTTGCCCCTATTTCTAATACACTTATGTTGTCTAATTGCTTCCGCGACCAATAATGTGTAATGATATGTTAAGAGGCTTGTTTGGGGTCCCTTCGGGTCCCCCATTCGTCGTGTCACGTCTAGGCCCTAGGCTTGGGTCATGACAAAGATCAAACACCATTAGTATTAATTAATGGGAGAACTACATTTACCGGACACAATAAGCGAATCATTTTCCCATAGGCTATCCTTAATAAACTCTCTTTATGTCCTTTCAATCCTAACAAGTTACCACACATGTTCCTTTTTTAGCCTATGCCTAGTGCCCTTTGATACCATCATAGGTGTGTGTGTATAAACACGCATACATAGAGACATATACACTATGATGGTATCGTTGAATATTTATACAATTTTCTTTGAATGACTGGTTGTTCCCCAATGATACCATAATAATATGCAATAGAATGTTACGGTATCATTGAGGATTTTAAAAGTGCACGATAAAGAATTGGAAATTGACTTGGTGAAATAGTCATTCTGAGAACTTAATTATCCAAACTCAAAACCTAATGTCACTAATATAAGAGCTTACTAAAATTAAGTATAATAACAAATACATCAAACTATCTAGGGTATCAAATGTCACGCCCCGGGAGGGTGTAACACTCCACATTTTTACTTGTACTAATAATATGTGAATAAATCATGACATAAGTGTCAATTCTTGAAAGCGCTTGATTCTCGTGTTAACAAGTGCTATGGGCGTCTAACGCCTAAGAGGGTCTTGTGTATATGTATTATGTGTTGAATTGGGGATATAACAAACTTAAAGAAAGTAAGAGAATTGAGCTAGTTGTATGAATTAATAATCTAGTAGGTGATTCATCTACTTGCTTAGCTTGAAATTGCAAGCTAAACGGAGACGAG
>JAPFFP010000089.1:1173115-1199717 GCA_026153255.1 Solanum medicagineum
GAGGATCTTGGGCCCCTTGGTTCAATTGGTTGGTCATATCATGGGCTAACATAGTGATGGCATTCTGGAACTTAACTTGAATAGCCCCTCCATCTTGAGGAGCTTGAGGAGTGGGACGAGCCGATTGCTCCTTGGGTGTACGGGCCCTCATTTTGTGTACGGGCCCTCTTGGTAGAGGCATGATCTAAAAGAGAAAATAGGCATTCATTAGGGGAGGAAGCCTTATCTTTACATCTAGAGCACGACACAGATTATGAAGAAGTGAAATATTTTCTAAAATGCCTCATAGCTTCCTATTCATAGTTGTTGTGTGTTTCAAAACAATGAATAAGACTCTAATTGGTGTGGTGTGTTGGATTTTTTAGGACCACTAACAACCTAGTGCTCTGATACCAAGCTTGTCACAACCCAAAACTAGGGCCTAGACGTGTCACAGCGAATGGGGAACCCGAAGGAACCCCAAAAAAGCCTCTTAGCATATCATTCACACATCCTTGGTCGCGGAAGCAAAATAAATAACAACAAGTGACATTAATAAGAACGGAATAGGGATAAGGTAACTATTTAATAACGATAATAGCATAAGAGGAGTCAAGCTCACATACATAGGATACCATATTATCCAACTACACCTCTACATGGAATGGAGCAGGGGCTAGGATACTTCCTAGGCTCAACCTCAAGTAATAAGCATCCAAAAAGTAGTATAAGTCTCAGAATAGCATGAAAGAAAAATAGAAAATGTCCTCAGAGTTGAGGACTGGCCAAAAGATTTCTTCAAATGGGCCGAACTAGCCACGTGGAGGAGGATGATCAATAGGAGCTCCGGTCCCTAAATGGTGATATCATGTAGGCATAAGTATGCGTTAGTATTTGGAAAGTACTAAGCATGTGGGGTGCAATGCAACAAAGACATAAGCCATAGTAATCAAAATTCATAATCATAGACAAAGGATATAATCTTAATATGACATGTATGATCAATGCTTGTAATAAAATATGTATGTAAACATTCAACTTGCATAATATAGCAAACATATGTGGGAAGAGACCTTAATCGACATATAAGACCAAGCGAGCTACTACTTGGAATCCCAATGCATTACACCCCATCGTAGAAGGTGTGGTCAACTGGCCATGGTAAACCAATCTTGACACCAATTTGTGGTAACTTGACCTAGATGGATCCAATAGTAAGGCTTTTTAGGGAAATAACATAATCCTGTGGTAGCACATAGTTTAGAGACTAAGACTTTATATAAGGACCCCTTGAGTCGAGCCGTCACCTTAAGCCTCAATTGGTGCTCAATCTAATCGCACTGAATACTTGAAATAATCATAGATTTAATCATAACATGAATAAATAGACTGGATAACATGGGATGAGTAGCTCATTTACATACTTAAGAAGCTGAAAGGCTAGAAGCGATGCTTTCAAAATGTTGTGACTCTTAGTCATCTATCTTCTTTTCACCTGAGAATTTTGGATTAACCCCTACATGGGCATATACCTTATACTAGAGGATAGAAAACAATACAACTTGACCCCTTCTAGTAGTTATTGCACTTCATATGAGGGTAGAAACTTGTAGCATGCTTGACCCCTACTAGTGAGTTTTAAATTGAACAAGAGGGTAAAATAGTAATGATGCTTGACCCCTCAAATAGATATAATTTTTTCACAAGAGTGTAGAATTATAGTATAAGGGTCAACATGTCAGTTGTAAATCATAGAAACCTTTCATTCGTTTAATATATGCTTGGGAGCCATAATTATCATTAAATCACTTGACTTGTAAATCGTGCAATAATTCATTTTTAACTTGAAAATCTGTGTCATGTAGTTCAATCAGACATGGTGGATACTTGAGAACATGTACAAACCGTGAAATATATACAACAATAACCATAAGAAAGTAAACTAATCTATTTTAGAGTTATGCAAATCAACACACTAACATAGTAGTAAAATTCTTATTTTGGGTATCATGAAATCCATCTCAAAAGTTCATAATAGTTGATAGTCTGCATAGCTCATATCATGCATAGTCTCAATAGACATAAATCAACTCATGTAATAAGCTTAAAATGGACATTCATGCATAATCAATTGATAGTTGATAAAACCCAACGTAATTCACATTTATAATGCATAATAAAAGTTACCCATGAAGAATGCAACTTGCAATAATGCAATTTTCATAAAATGAGAAGGTTGGGCTCCATGGGTGAAAGGACCCATGGATGAAAACCCACATGCCTAAACTTGAAATTTCTTGATTCAAACTAGCAAGAAGTTTGAAGTTTGAGCTGGATCATTGATGTAATACTCCATGAAATTATCGAAACACCCCTAAAATGTAATTATACACACAACACATCTTCCAAAGCTCCAATTGGGAAATTTGAGATCGAATTAGTGATCATCGCAAAAAATCGAGAGGGGAAACGGTATCAACCCGATTTAATACTAACTAAAGCGAAAAAATAATTTTGGTTGATTTTCACCCGGATAGGGTTTGTCCGTGCCCCTGGTGCGATGCAGAGGGGGTGCAGAGTGACACTTTAGTTTTTTCTAAAAAAATTCGACGGGAATTAGACTTTCTGAAAAATGGCGGAGATGTACTGGTTCACGTCCCTGGTGCGTCGCGTACCAATACATCAATTTCTGATTTTTTTAATTAAGGGAAGTGTATTTTGGGTATTCCCAACCAATTTTAAGTTCCAAAACATGTTTTAACCCCTTTAATTCACGCGAAAGGTTTCAAGAACCCATATTTTCTTAAGGCTGAACGTAAGTTCTGAGAAAAGAGGAAGAAGAAGAGTTGACGGTTTCAAAGCTTGGGTCCAAATTCTTGTTGATGATTTGTAAAATCTTCATCCCAGGTATGTAAAGGCTACTCAGAACATGGAATTGTTCTTCCATGTGCCCTAGTACATGTAGTAGGTTGATAGTTGCTAGTTGATGGGTCTTGACTTCTAATTCTTGAAGGATTTCTTGAAAATTATCTTTAATTTGTATATATTATCTTAAATTGATGATTATCATACTTGTAGTTACTGCTTACATGTATCATTGTGTGATTGCATACCTAATTTGCATGATTTCCTTGTTAAATACTTCAAAAATGAACTTAATGTAATGTCTAGAACCTTGATTATCTGAATGCGTTGATTGTTGGAGTCCAAGTCCTGAGATTACTGTGTTGATGGCTGAAATTGATGAAATTAGTGTTCTTAGTGTCTAAATGAGGTTGAACCTTAGTATTGAAGGAATAATCCTACTCCTTGAGTTGATAGATGATGAGATGAGGTGAGTGTTCTTGCCCGTAGAGTCTGGGTGATGGAAATTCTTGATGTATTGATGGACTTATTAGCATGTTCAGTCATGTGAAGAGCATTATCATCGAAATAGGTAATAGTGACTCCCGCTCACACTCATTAACTACGTGGCCAGCGTAGGAGAGGATTGGACCGTGAAAGCGGATGTTTCTTTTTCCCTGTAGAGGGCTTGACACACTTCTTTTGGTATCCTCGATAGACTCGTCTTTTACCTCAGCAAGGTACTGGACGGATGTGGAAACAACATCTTTTTATGGTATCTTTATCGGCTCAAAGATGGTGGTTGTCGATTATAGAAGCTCCCAGATAAATCTCATATTCATAGTACTCTGAGGTTGATGTGATAGAGTGATGTCTTTATGGATATTGATGTTACAGAGTCATATCCCTTACTCTTAGTCGATGATGAGTGATTAATAAGTTGATGACATTGTATATTATTCACTTTAGCGGGTTTTACATATAATACATTCCATGTACTGATGCTCCTTTGGCACTGCATCTTTTTATGATCTAGATTCTGTAGACAGAGGACTTCAGCAGGCTAATCGTTACGGTTCACAGATCCCCAAACAGAGACTTGGTGAGTCCTCCCTTACTTATGGAGGACATATTTATCTTTTTGTTTATTTTGAGTTATTTCATTTGATTGTGGTAGCCATGGCATGTCATGGTACCTTCTTAGAGGTTAGCTATAGAGGCTTCATAGACATATATAGCTGATAGTTGATGTTGGGATTATTTTTCCCGCTTCCCTATTATTATTGGGTTGCTCTTTTATTCATACTCCACATGATAGTGATTGTGATAGTTTTTTAGCCCACTGATAGCCCCTTTTAATTACTTCATATCTTTCGCAAAATGAATTGATTGAATGAATGCGATGAGACTGGTAGTATGCTTGGGGACTAGCAATAGTCTCTGAGTGCCAGTTACGTCTAGGGTACCCTTTCAGGGTGTGACAAGTTCGGTATCAATGCCTAGAGTTTGAGTGTCCTGGGGAGTCTGTGAAGTCGTGTCTAGTAGAGTCTTGTTTATGGGTGTATTGTACACTACACTTCATAAAAAAGTGGCTATAGGACATTAGGAAGTGTTACCCTTCTTCTATGATCTGGATTCGAACAATAGAGTTTAACTTTATGGAAATCTCATTTTTACTCGTGCGTTATACATTTATAGAAGATGCCGCCAAGGAGTACAACTACTCAGAGAGATGTCGCAGTCCCATCTGTTGGGAACATCCAACCTAAGACCCCAGTCTAGACAGAGGTTAGGAGATGGGGACGGCCTGTTAAGACTGCTCAGGTCCCACAGGTGCCCCCTGCTCAGCCCCAGCCAGCTCCCACTACCGAGGCAGTGTTTAAGGAGCCATCACCATGCTGACTCAATTAGTGGCCTCCCAAGGAAACAGTCAGGGTTTGCAAGCTCCTAGTTCTAGCTCATAGGAGCCCTCAGCTGCAACCCGACTTAGAGACTTCTTGAGGATGAACCTGCCGGTGTATATGAGGTCAAAGGTAGAAGAGGAACCATAGAATTTTATTGATGAGATGTATAAGGTTCTAAAAGAGATGTATGCTGATGAGATTGTGGGAGTTGAGATTGCTTCCTACCAATTGAAGGATGTTGCTAAAGTGTGGTATAATCAGTGGGAGGAGAGTAGAGGTGAGAATACGGAGCCTGCAACATGGGAGGAGTTTGAGACGGCCTTCCTTGACAACTTCTTTCCTAAAGAGTTGAGGGAGGCGAAGGCAGATGAGTTCGTGAATCAGAAGTAAGGAGGGATAACTGTGTAGGAGTATAGTCTTAAGTTTATTAAGCTATCTAGGTATGCTTCAGAGATGGTGCAAAACATGAGAGCAAGGATGAGAAAATTTGTGTCTTGTGTGGGCAGACATGTGTAGAAAGAGTGTAAGGCAGCTTTGCTGATTCATTGTATGGACATCTCCTGAATCATGGTATATGCCCATCAGACAAAGGAAGATAAGAGGAAAGATAGAGAGGAGCAGCTGAACGGGAAAGCAAAATATATTAGGCATGAGCCTTACCAGTAGAGAGAGAATAAGAGTGACAAGTGCTATTTCCAAAAGAGTCATCTCATCATGCCCCTTCTGTAGCAAGTGCCCCCATTAACCTAAACATGTATGGTCAGAAATCGCATGGTTACTAGAACTACAGGGCTTAGGGTACACGGTCACAAGCTATTGTGACCCAAGGTGCGAGGGGAAAGCCACCTTCTGGCAAGTGTGGTAAGCTTCATCTGGGTGAGTGTCGTGTGGGCAAGGATGTTTGTTACTTATGTGGACAGACTGGTCACTTCAGTTATGAGTGTCCAAAGAAGAGACGAGGTGAGGGGAGTAGCAGACCATAATCATCTGCAGCCCCTCCAGTGGGCAATCAGCAGAGGGGTACTAGTACTGGTACAGGAGGCGGGATGATCTGCCTTTATGCTATTGGCAATCGACAGGATTAGGAGGCTGCACTAGACGTTGTTACAGGTATGCTTTAAGTCTTTACCTTTGATTATTATGCATTGCTTGATCCGAGTGTCACATTGTCTTTGTGACCCCTTATATGGCTAGTAAGTTTGGGATCTTTCCAAAGTATTTTCTTGAATGTTTTGATGTATCCACTCCTACTGGTTAGTCTATCTTAGCTGAGATAGTTTATAGGGATTGTGTAGTATCCCTTTATCATAGAGACACCTTAGCTAAGATGGTAGAATTGGAGATGGTTGATTTTGATATGATACTTGGCATGGATTGGCTTCATGCTTGTTATACTTCTGTTGACTGTAGAAATCGAATTGTTAAGTTCCAATTTCCTAATGAGCTTCTTCTAGAGTGAACAAGGAGTTCTGTTGCACCTAAGGGCAAGTTTATCTCTTATCATAAAGCTAGAAAGTTGATCTTCAAAGGTTGTATTTACCACCTCGTACAAGTCAAGTCTGATGATGCTGAACCTACTACTCTTGAGTCAGTCCCGATTCTGAACGAGTTTCTAGAGGTGTTTCTTGATGATTGGCCTGGAGTCCCTCCTGATAGGGACATTAACTTTGGGATTGATATTCTTCCTAAGTCCAAACTCAATTCCATTCCACCTTATAGAATGGCCCCTGCAGAGTTGAAGGAATTGAAAGAGCGATTGAAAGATATGTTAGAGAAAGGTTTCATAAGGCCTAGTGTCTCACCTTGGGGTGCTCTTATCCTATTCGTGTGTAAGAAATATGGGTCCCTCATAATGTGTGTTGACTACCGGCAACTGAACAAGGTCACAATAAAGAATAAGTATCCTCTCCCCCAGGATAGATGATCTCTTTGACTAACTTCAGGGTGGCACTTGTTTCTCAAAGATAGAACTCTGATCGAGTTATCATCAGTTGAAGGTGATGGAAAGTGATATTCATAAGACAACCTTTAGGACACTATATGGCCACTTTGAGTTCTTGGTCATGTCCTTCGGGTTGACAAATGCACCTGCAGTTTTCATGGATTTGATGAATAGGATTTTCAGACCATATCTTGATATATTTATGGTCGTATTTATTGATGATATTCTTGTATATTCAAAGCATGAAGAGGAGCACGCTAATCGCCTTAGATTGGTTTTGCAAATGCTCAAAGACCATGATTTGTATGCAAAATTCTCGAAGTGTGAGTTTTGGCTCAAGTCTGTGGCTTTCCTCGGCCATGTTGTTTTGGGAGATGGTATTCATGTGGATACTCAGAAGATTGAAGAGGTTAAAAACTGGCCTAGATCAACTTCTCCGACGAAAATAATAAGCATCCTGGGTTTGGCAGTCTACTACTGTAGATTTATTGAGGGCTTCTCTTCTTTGTCAGCACCATTGACTAAGCTGACTTAGAAGAAAGACAAGTTTCAGTGGTATAAGGAATGTGAAAAGTGTTTCCCAGAGTTGAAGACTAGATTGACTACAACACCAGTTTTGACTTTGCCTGACGGGACGTGAGACTTCGTGATGTACTGTGATGCATCCAGAGTAGGATTAGATAGTTACTTATGCAGAGAGGGAAGGTGATAGCTTATGCTTCTAGGCAACTTAAGATAAATTAGAAGAATTATCCGACTCATGATCTCGAGTTGGCAGTGGTGGTATTCACACTTAAGATCTGGTGTCACTACTTGTATGGAGTACATATGGAATTGTTCACCGACCACAAGAGCCTGCAATACACGTTCAATCAGAAAGAGCTCAACATGCGATAGAGGAGATGGTTGGAGTTGCTCAAGCACTATGATATGAGCATTCTCTACCACCGAGGTAAGACTAACATTGTTGTTGATGCTCTTAGTAGGTTGTCTATGGGTAGCACTGCCCATGTGGCTGAAGGGAGGAGAGAGTTAGCTAAGAAAGTGAATAGATTGGCTCGGTTAGGAGTGCAACTTGAGGAGAACGATGAAGGCAGGATCAATGTTCAGAATGGATCTTCTTCGTCCTTAGTGTCAGAAGTGAAGGAAAAGCAAGATCAAGACCCCATTTTGTTCCATTTGAAAGGAGCAGTTCACAAGCAGAAGCTGATGGTTTCTCCAAAGGGGGAGATAGGGTGTTAAGATACCAGGATAGACTGTATGTGCCCGATGTTGATAGTGTTCGAGACAGGATCATGGCCAAAGCTCATAGCTCTGGAAATTCTATTTACCCTGGTACTACCAAGATGTACCACGACTTGAGAGAAGTCTATTGGTGGAATGGAATGAAGAGGGACATTGCTAAATTTGTTTCAAAGTGTCCCAATTATCAGTAGGTTAAGGTTGAACATCAGAGACTGTGTGGCCTAGCTCAGAACTTTTGAAATTCCTGAGTGGAAGTAGGAGATGGTCAACATGGATTTCATAACGGGCTTACCAAGAATGCGGAAGCAGCACAATTCGATATTGGTGATTGTTGATAGGATGACAAAATCAGCCCACTTCTTGGCATTTAAAACAACTAATACAGCTGAGGAGTATGCCCAATTGTACATTCATGAGATTGTGAGGTTACATGGAGTTCCCTTGTCCATCATCTCGGACAGAGGAGCTCAATTCACCTCTCAATTTTGTAGATTCTTTCAGAAGGGATTGGGTACAAAAGTATATCTGAGCACAACTTTTCAGCCTCAAATAGATGAACAAGTAGAGCAAATGATCTTGACATTGAAGGATATGTTGAGGGCATGTGTCATCGACTTCAAAGGAAATTGTGATGACTATCTACCATTGATTGAATTTGCATACAACAATATCTACCATTCTAGCATTCAGATGGCCCCTTTTGAGGCATTATATGGGAGGAGATGTAGATCAACGGTTGGCCGATTTGAGGTTAATGAAGCTGAATTCATCGAACGTGAACTTATCTACAGTCCATGGAGAAGTTGAAAGTCATCAGAGAAAGGTTGAAGATAGCGTAGAGTCATCAAAAGTCTTATACTGATGTGAGGAGAATAGAGTTGGAGTTTGAGGTGGATGATTGGGTGTACTTGAAGGTATCACTTATGAAGGGTGTCATGAGGTCTGGTAAGAAGGGGAAGTTGAGTACACATTATATCAGACCATACCAGATCTTGAGGAGGATTGGGAGGGTCTCTTATGAGCTTGATCTGCCTTCCGAGCTAGATGGAGCTCACCCGGTGTTTCACTTTCAATGTTGAAGAAGTGTTTCGGAGATCCTGCTTTAGCAATTCCTATTGAGACTATGGGAGTGGAGGATAGCATATCCTATGAAGAAATTATAGTCCAAATCCTTGATTGAGAAGTTTGTACACTGAGGAACAAAGAGATAACCACCGTCAAAATTCTATAGAGAAATCAATTTGTTGAGGAAGCTACGGGGGAAACTGAGGAAGCGATGAAACTCAAATACCTGCACCCATTTGTGCCAAATGATGATACTGTCGAAGGTAATGTCCCTATCCTTAATGTTATTGAAATTCCTTCCTTGAGTTGATGTACTAATTCTATTTCTGAGTCAAAGAAAGAGATAGATAGGTAAGGTAT
The DNA here is from genome assembly GCA_026153255.1 of Solanum medicagineum. NCBI lineage: Eukaryota > Viridiplantae > Streptophyta > Magnoliopsida > Solanales > Solanaceae > Solanum > Solanum medicagineum. Next base: position 1,182,455 of record JAPFFP010000089.1, read on the forward strand.
AGTTGAGAGTTCAAGAGTTCTTGAGTGAGGAATAAGATGAGTTTGAGGTTACTTGTGCTTTTATTCTACCTTTACTCATCATTCAAGGACGAATGAGTCTAAGGGGGAGATGATGTAACACCTTGTGAAATTATCGAAATGCCCCTAAAATATAATCATACGTATAACGCGTCTTCCAAAGCTCCGATTAGAAATTTAAGACTGAATTTGCAATCAGCGCAGAAAATCGAGTGGGAAATGGCGTCGAGCAAATTTAAGAGCAACCAGAGCAAAAAATAATTTTCACTGATTTTCAACCGGACAGTGTCTGTCTACGCCCCTGGCGTGACGTGGAGGGGGCACAGAGTGACACTTTAATTTTTTTTTAAAAAAAAAAATTGACGGGAATTGGAATTTTCAAAAAATGGCAAAAACGTACTGGTCTGTGCCCTTGACGAGTCACGGACTAGTACATCAGTTTTTAAAATTTTTCTTTTAATTTCGAGAAGGGTATTTTGGGTATTCCTAACGAAATTTTAAGTCTCAAAATGTGTTTTAACCGCTTTAATTTACGCAAAGGGTTTCAAGAACCCATATTTTTTTAAGTCTGAATGTCAGTTCTGAGCGAAGAGGAAGAGGAAGAGTTGAGGGTTTCAAAGCTTGGGTCCAAATTCTTGTTGAAGATTTGTACAATCTTCATCCTAGGTATGTAAAGGCTATTCAGAACATGGAACTGTTCTTCCATATGCCCCAATACATGTAGTAGGTTCATAGTTGAAAGTTGATGGGTCTGGAGTTGTAATTCTTGAAGGATTTCTAAAAAATTATCTTTAATTTCTATATATTATCTTAAATTTATGATCATCATACTTATAGTTATTGTTTACATGTATCATTTTATTACTGTATACCTAATTTGAACGATTTCCTTGTTAAATACTTCAAGAATGAATTTAGGGGTAATGCCTAGAATCTTGATTGTCTAAATGTGTTTATTGTTGGAGTCTGAATCCTAAGATGAGTTTGTTGAAGGCTGAAATTGATGGAATTAGTGTTCTTAGAGTCTAAATGAGGTTGAACCTTAGTCTTGAAGGAATAATCCTACTCTTTATTTGATAGATGATGAGATGAGGTGAGTGTTCTTGCCCTAGAGACTAGGTGATGAAAATTTTTGATGTATTGATAGACTTATGAGCATGTCAAGTCCTGGGAGGAGTATGAGCACCAAAATGGGTAAGAGTGAGTCTCACTCGTACTCATTAACTACGTGGCCAGCGTAGGAGATGATTGGACCGTGAAAGTGGATGTTTCCTTTGACCTGTAGAGGGCTTGATAGACTTCTTTTGTGATCTCCGACAGACCCGTCTTTTACCCCAGCAAGTTACTGGACGGATGTGGCAACAACATCTCTTCTTTGTATCATCATCGACTCATAGGTGGTGGTTATTGATTATAGAAACTCCCCAGATAGGTTTTATGTTGATAGTACTCTGAGGTTGATGTGATAGCATGATGTCTAGATGGATTGTGATGTGATAGAGTCCCGTCCCTTACTCTAAGTCGAGGATGAGTGATTGATGAGCTGATGACAGTGTATATTGTTCAATTTAGCCCGTTTGACATATAGTACATTCCACGTACTAACTCCCCTTTGGCGCTGCATCATTTTATGATGCAGATTCTGTAAATAGAGTGCTTTAGCAGGCTAATCGTTGAGGTCCACAGAACCCCAAATAGAGACCTTATGAGTCCTCTCTTGCTTTCGAAGGACAAATTTATCTTTTTATTTATTTTTACTTATTTTATTTGATTATGGTAGCCATAGCTTGTCATGGTACCTTCTTAGAGGTTAGCTATAGAGGCTTCATAGACATAGATAGCTGATAGTTGATATTGGGATTGTTTTTCCTGTTTCCCTATTATTATTGAGTTGCTCTTTTCTTTGTACTCCATATGATAGTGATTGTGATAGTTTCTTAGGCCACTGATAGCCCTTTTAATTACTGAATATCTTCCGCAATATGAATTGATTGAAAGAGTGCGATGAGACTAGGTGGTTCACTTGGGGCTAGCAATAGTTTCTGTAATACCCCGTGAAATTACTAAAATGCCCTTAACATTTATCGTGCGCACAACGTGTCTTCCGAAGGATTGATGGAAAATCCGAGGCCGAATTTGTGATCAGTGCAAATTAATATTTGCAAAGTGGGCCTAAAATAGTGAGTTTTCTGTTCCCCTTCCGTGATGCGGAGAGGACGCGAAATCACACTTATATTTTTTCTGAAAATCTTGACGAAAGTCGAAGTTCGCGAAAAAGTGTCATTTTAAACTAGTGTCGCCCACTAGTGTTTGGGAATACATTTTTTAATTTTAAATTATGAAGGGCAATTCCATCCTTCCCAATATATTTTTATATCCTCCATATAGTTTTAAAATGTATTTTCATACAAGACGAGTTTAGACCCATTATTTTCAAAGATCTGATGCAAGTCTAATAGAGAAAAAGGAGAGGAAAGTAAGGGTTTCAGAGGAGAATTCAACGTTCTTCAAAGATTCATCATTCCCAGATATATAAAGGCTACCCAAAAGCATAAAAATTGATCTTCCATGTGCCAATGTAGAATTAGGATGACAAATTACAACAACAACAACAACATACCTAGTGTAATCCCAAAAATGGGGTCTGGGGAGGGTAAAATGTACGCAGACCTTACCACTACCACAAAAGTAGAGAGGCAGAATTAGGATGACAAATTCATGTTTAGAAATCAGAATTGATGAGTTCTTGAGTATTTACTTTAAATTCTTGAAAAATTGTTTTAGATTCTTGTATACTATCTTGAATTCTTGCTTTAAATCTTTAAACTATAATTTTATATCCTGAACTAATGATCATCATGTTTATAGCTTACTGTATATTTATTTCATCGTGTGATTGTGACTTAACCTTTAGAATTCCTCTCTATAAAGACTTGAATAATGAACTTAGGGGGATGTCTAGAGCCTTGAATGCTTGAGAATGATGTCTGAACTGAGTCTGAGTCCTAAGTTAGGTGTGTTGATGACTGTGATAGATGAAATTATTGTTGATAGAGTTGAATGGGTACAATTCCCACAGATTGGAATAGATAGTTTTGCCCGTAGAGGTTGGTTGATGAGAGTTCTTGATGGATTGATAGACTTATGAGCATATCGAGTCCTGGGAGGACTATCAACACCGCAATGGGTGAGTGTGTGTCCTATTCGAATCCATTAACTATGTGGCCAGTGTAGGAGGGATTGGACCGTGAAATCGGATGCTTCCTTTGTCCCAAAAGAGGACTTCACAGACTTTTGGATCCATTGACATACTCATTCTTTACCCCAGCAAGGTACTAGATGGATGTGGCAGCGACATCTCTTCCTTGTATCACTACCAGCTCATAGGTAGTAGTTGTCGATTATAAAAACTCCCAAATAGGTGTCATGATTATAGATCTCCAATGTGATGTGATTGTTTGATGTTTGATGGATAGTGAAGTGATAGAGTCTGGTCTTATACCCTGAGGTGAGGGTAAGCGATTGATGAGGGATTGTATATTGTTTCCTTTTTACTTTAGACCATTTACCAAACATTCCATTCCATGTACTAATGCCCCTCTAGCTCTGCATCGTTTTATGATGCAGATTCGATAGACCGAGGACTTCAGCAGCCCAATCATTGAGGTCCAGAGCTCTTCATTTTTGACAGTGGTGAGTCCTCCCTAGTATTCGGAGGATATTTATTTTTACGATTGGACAGTCTTTTACTTAATATTTAGTAGCCATGGTTTGTCATGGTACCATCTTAGACTATAGTTTAGAGGCTTCATAGACATAGATGTTGATGTTGATGTCAAGGGTTCTGTTCCCTAATACTTCCATTCTTTACATTGAGTCATTTTGTTATCTATTCTATGTCTGTATGATAGACTGATATCGATAGTATCATCCCACATATAGGATACTAATTATTATCATTATATTGTTACCTTCCACTGTTGAATGAATTGAACGATGGCAATGAGACTAGGTGGTCCGCTTGGGGACGTTCAATAGTCTTTGAGTGCCAATCACATCTAGGGTACCCTCCCAGGGCGTGGAAAACTTGGTATCGAAGCCCAAAGTTCAAGTGTCCTAGGGATTCTATGAAGTCTTGTCTAGTAGATTCTTGTTTATGGATGTGTTGTGCACCACATTTCATAAGTAGGAGGTTGTAGGACATTAGGATGTATTACCCTTCTTCTATGATCTAACTTTGTGTTATAGAGTTAACCTATGAGATTCTGCTTTTAACTTGTGCATTTTACGCTTAGAGACAATGCCGCCCAAGAGAACTGCCACTCAGAAAGATGCCCCAGCTCCTGTTGCTAAGAATGCCCAACCGGAGGTTCCGGTTCAAACTGAGACCAAGAGACATGGACGCACCGCTAGGACTGTTGAGGTCCCTCAGTCGCCTCCTGCTCATCCCCAGCCAACTCCCATTACTGAGGAAGAATTTAGAGGAGCCATCACCATGCTAACTTAGATGGTGGCCTCATAGAGGAAAAGCAAAGGTTCCCAGGCTCCTAGTTCGGGATTGCAGGAGCCCTCAGCTGCAACTATGCTCAGGGACTTTCTGAGGATGAACCCGCCAGTATACATGGGGTTGAAGGTGGAGGAGGATCCGTAGAACTTTATTGATGAGATGTATAAGGTTCTGAGCGCCATGCTTGCAAATGAGTTGGAAGGAGTTGAGCTTGAGTCCTATCAGCTAAAGGACGTGGCTAATGTATGGTACACTCAGTGGGATGGGATTAGAGGTGAGGATGTTGAGCGTGTAGCATCGGAGGAGTTTGAAGCCGCCTTTCTTGATCACTTCTTTCCTCAATAGTTGAGGGAAACAAAGGAGAATGAGTTCGTGAATTTGAAGCAGGGGGGAATGACTGTGAAAGAGTATATCCTTAAGTTTATCAAACTGTCAAGGTATGCTCCAAAGATGGTGAAGGATATGAGGCAGAGGATGAGGAGGTTTGTGTCTGGCCTGGCCAGGCATGTGCAGAGAGAGTGCAAGGCTGCATTGCTGATTCTTGGTATGGACATCTCTAGACTTGTAGTGTAGGCTCAGCAGATAGAGGAAAATAAGTGGAAGGATAGAGAAGAATACTTGAGTAGAAAGGAGAAGTCAGCGAGACATGAGCCTAGCTCGCAAAGATAGAACAGAGGTGATAAATCCTATTTTCAAAAGAGATTATCACATCCCGCACAATCTACAACAAGCGCGCCCGTGCAACCAGGTAGGATCAGAAATCTCAGAGTTTTCAAAGTTTCAGGACCCCGGGTGCCCACTCTCAGGCCAGTGTGACCCAAGGTATAAGGGGCAAGCCAACTTGCAGCAAGTGTGGTAAGCTTCATCTAGGTGAGTGCCGTGTTGGCAAGGATGTGTGTTATGCCTGTGGTCAGGCTGGTCATTTCAGCTATGAGTGCCCGAAGAGGATGCGAGATAAGGGGAGCAGCAGAGCTCAGCCTTCGATAGTACCTTCAGCAAGAAATCAGCAGAGGGGTGCTACTACTAAGGGCATAGGAGGAGGGACAAAATGCCATTGTGCTATAGGTAACTGTCATGAGCAGGAGGCTATAATAGATGTTGTCATGGTATGCTTCGTATCTTTGATTATGATTGCTATGCATTGATTGATCCGGGTGCCACCTTATCTTTTGTAACCCCTTATATGGCTAGAAAGTTAGGTATTCTTCCCGAGTGTTTGCTTGAACCCTTTTTCTGTCTCTATTCCTACTGGAGAATTTATCTTAGCTGAGAGTTTACAGGGATTGAGTGGTGTCTATATATCATAAAGACACTTTAGCTAATTTGATAGAGTTTGAGATGGTCGATTTCGATGTGATAATAGTTATATATTGGCTTCATGCCTGTTATGCTTCTGTTGGCTATAGAACCCGGATGGTTAGGTTCGAATTTCCTAATGAGCCTGTCTTAGAGTGGAAAGGAAGTTCTGTTGCCCATAAGGGTAAATTCATATCCTATCTTTGAGCTAGAAAGTTAATATCTAAGGGTTGTATTTATCATCTCGTGCGAGTGAAGTCTGATGATGTTGAGTCTCCCACTATTGTGTCAGTCCCAATAGTGAATGAGTTTCTCTATATCTTCCCTGAGGATCTTCCCAGAGTCCCTCCTGATACAGAGATTGACTTTGGGATTGACGTTCTTCCCGAAACCAAATCTATCTCAATTCCACCCTATAGATGGTCCCCGCAAAGTTAAAAGAATTGAAAGAGCAATTGAAAGACTTGTTAGAGAAAGGTTTTATAAGGCCTAGTGTCTCACCTTGGGGTGCCCCTGTCCTATTCGTGCATAAGAAAGATGGATCTTTAAGGATGTGTATGGACTACCGATAGTTGAACAAGGTGACCATAAAGAATAAGTACCCTCTTCCCAGAATTGATGATCACTTTGACCAACTTCAGGGTGATACTTCTTTCTCCAAGATAGATCTCAGATCAGGTTACCATCAATTTAAGGTAAGGGAAAGTGATATTCCAAAGACAACCTTTAGGATACGGTATGGCCACTTTGAGTTCTTGGTCATGTCCTTCGGGTTGACAAATGCACCTACAACTTCCGTGGACTTGATGAACAAGGTATTCAGACCATATATTGATATGTTCGTAAGAGTGTCTATCAATGACATCCTAGTGTATTCAAGGAATGAACGAGAGCATGCTAATCACCTTATAGTGGTTTTGCAAATACTCAAAGATCATGAGTTGTATGTAAAATTTTCCAAGTGTGAGTTTTGGCTCAAGTCAGTGGCTTCCTTGGGCCATGTTGTTTCAAGAGATGGTATTTGGGTTAATATTCAGAAGATTGAGGTAATTAAGAACTGGCCAAGATCCACCTCTCCCACAAAAATAAGAAGTTTCTTGGGTCTGGCTGGGTACTACCACAGATTTGTTGAAGGCTTCTTTTCTCTGTCGGCCCTTTTGACAAAACTGACTTAGAAGAAGGCTAAATTTCAGTGGTCTGAGGCATGTGAAAGGAGTTTTCAGGAGTTGAAGACTAGATTGACTACAACACCAGTGTTGACCTTGCCAGATGGGATGGATAACTTTGTGATATATTGTGGTGCATCCAGAGTTGTATTGGGTTGTGTACTCATGCAGAGAAGGAAGGTGATAGCTTATGCTTCCAGAAAGCTTAAGCTCCATGAGAAGAATTATCCGACCCATGATTTAGAGTTGGCAACTGTGGTGTTCGCACTTAAAATCTAGCGTCACTATCTGTATGGAGTGTATGTGGACGTGTTCATTGACCATAAGAGCTTGCAGTATGTGTTAGAAAGAAAGAGCTCGACCTGCAGCAGAGAAGGTGGCTAGAGTTGCTTAAGGATTATGACATGATTCTCCTTACCACCCAGGTAAGGCTAGCATTATTGGTGATGCTCTTAGAAAGATGTCCATGGGTAGCACTGCCCACGTGGAGGAGGGGAAGAGAGAGCTAGCCAGAGAGGTGCATAGACTGGCTCGATTGGGAGTACAGCTTGAGGAGAACAACGAAGGCGGGGTCAATGTTGAGAGTGGTTTTGCTTCATACTTAGTGTCTGAGGTGAAGTAAAAGCAAGACCAAGACCCTGTCTTACTCCAATTGAAGGAAACGGTTCATCAGCAGAAGGTGATGGTTTTCTCCAAAGGGGGAGATGGGGTATTGAGATATCAAGGGAGATTGTGTGTACCAGGTGTTGGTGTTCATGACATAATCATGATAGAGGCTCATCGCACGAGATATTCCATCCATCTTGGCTCCACCTACATGTACCACGACTTGAGGGAAGTCTATTGGTGGAATGGGATGAAGAAAGACATTGCTGAGTTCATGTCCAAGTGTCCCAATTGCCAACAAGTTAAGGTTGAACATCATAAACCTTGTGGGTTAGCTTAGAACTTTGAGATTTCGGAGTGGAAATGGGAGATGATCAACATGGATTTCATTACCAACTTACCAAGATCCAGGAAGCAGTATGATTCAATATGGGTGATTATAGACAGAATGACTAAATAAGCCCACTTTTTTGCGGTGAAGACAACTTATATGGCTGAGGGGTGTGCCCAACTTTACATTCAAGAGATTGTGAGGTTGCATGGGGTACCCTTGTCTATCATATCAGATAGAGGAGCTCAATTCACCTCTCAATTTTGGAGATCTTTCCATAAGGGATTGGGTACTAAGGTAAATTTGAGTACCGCTTTTTCACCAGCAGACCGATGAGCAGGGGAGTATGATATTCAGACTTTGGAGGATATGTTGTGGGCATGTGTTATTGACATCAAGGGAAACTGGGATGATCACTTACCATTGATTGAGTTCACATATAATAATAGCTATCATGCCAGCATTCGGATGGCCCGTATGAGGCATTGTACGGGAGGAGATGCAGGTCAGCGATTGGCTGGTTCGAGGTGGGTGAAGCTGAGATAATTGCTCTTGACCTCACACACCAATCCATAGAGAAGGTGAAAGTCATAATAGAAAGGTTAAAGACAGTCCAAAGTCGCCAGAAATCATATACGGGCATGAGAAGAAGAGACTTGGAGTTCGAGGTAGATGATTGGTTGTACTTGATGGTGTCACCCATGAAGGGTGTCGTGAGATTTGGAAAGAAGGGGAAGCTAAGTCCCCATTATATCGGGCCATACCAGATTATAAGAATGATTGGGAAAGTTGCTTATGAATCAGACTTGCCTTCCTAGCTAGATAGAGTTCAGGCGGTGTTCCAGTCTTTATGCTGAAGAATTGTTTGGAGGATCCAGCCTTAGCAATTCCGGTGGAGAGTACGGGTGTGAAGGATAGCTTATCATATGAGGAAGTTCCAATCCAGATTCTTGACCGAGAGGTTTGCAAGCTGAGGAATAAAGAGGTAGCCTCCGTTAAAGTCATATGGAGAAATCAATTCGTTGAAGAAGCTACGTGGGAAGCTAAGGAAGCGATGAAACTCAAATACCCGCATCGATTCGTGCCAAGTGATGATGATGTTGAAGGTAAATGTTCTTATTCTTATCAATTCTGAGTATTCCTTTCCATTAAGTTGATGCCTTGTTTTACCCCATCCCAAAGTCTAAGACAAACATACATAGATAATAGATAGTGAGAGTTTGAGTGTTCCTGAGTGAGGAATGAGATGAATTCTGAGGTTATTCGACCGTTACTCATAATTCGAGGACGAATGGTCCCAAGGGGGAGATGATGTAACACCCCTGAAATTACTAAAACGCCCCCAAACTTTATCATACGCACGTGTCTTCCCAAGGTCTGATGGAAAATCTGAGACCGGATTTGCAATCAGTGCAAAAAATTGAGTCGAAAATGGGTCTCAACTCGGCTTTAACGTGAAAAATGCAAATTAATTTTTCAAAAGTGGGCCTAAAACAGTGAGGTTTTCGCGCCCCTTCCGCAACGTGTAAAGGATGCGGAACCACACTAATATTTTTTCTGAAAATCTTTATGCAAGTCAAATTTTGCAAAAAAAGTGTCATTTTACACTAGTGCGCATAGCACACTAGTGAATGCGAATATAGTTTTTAAATTTTAACTTCGGAAAGGGAAATTTCATCCTTTCCAATATATTTTTATATCTCCCATGTGGTTTTAAAACGTGTTTTTGTACAATAAGGGTTTATACCAACTACTTTTCAAAGATCTTATGCAAGTCTAAGAGAGAAAAAGGAGAGGAAAGTAAGGGTTTCAGAGGAGAATTCAACGTTCTTCAAAGATTCGTCATTCCCAGGATTGTAAAGGCTACCCAAAAACATAGAATTGATCTTCCATGTACCAATGTAGAGTCAGGATGACAAATTCATGATTAGAAATCTTGATTTATGAGTTCTTGAAAGTTCTTGAGAATTTACTTTAAGTTCTTGAATAACTTCTTTAAATTCTTGAACAATTGTTTTAGATACTTGTATATTATCTTGAATACTTGCTTTAAATCTTTAAAATATAATTTTATATCATGAGCTGATGATCATCATGTTTATAGTTTACTGTATATATTTATTTCATTATGTGATTATGACTTAACCTTTAGAATTCCTTTCTATAAAGACTTGAATAATGAACTTAGGGGATGTCTAGAGCCTTGAATGCTTTAGAATGATGTCTGAATGAGTCTGAGTCCTAAGTTGGGTGTGTTGATGACTGTGATAGCTGAAATTATTGTTGATAGAGTTGAATGGGTACAATTCCGTCAGATTAGATAGATAGTCTTGCCCGTAGAGGTTGGGTGATGAGAGTTCTTGATGGATTGATAGACTTATGAGCATATCAAGTCCTGGTAGGAGTATCAGTACCGAAATGGGCGAGAGTGTGCCCCATTCAAACCCACTAACTACGTCGCCAGCGTAGGAGAGGATTGTACCGTGAAAGTAGATGCTTCCTTTGTCCCAAAAGATGAGTTGACAGAACTTTGGATCCATTGACAGACTCGTCCTTTACCCTAGAAAGGTACTGGACAGATGTAGCATCGATATCTCTTTGTTATATCACTATCGGCTCATATGTAGCGATTGTCGGTTATTAAAACTCCCAGATAAGTGTCTGATGATAGAACTCCGATGTGATGTGATTGTTTGATGTTTGATATATAGTAAAGTGATAGAGTCTGGTCTTGTACCCTAAGGTGAGGTAAGTGATTGATGAGGGATTGTATATTATTTTCTTTTTACTTTAGCCCGTTTTACATATAGTATATTCCACGTACTAACACCCCTCTGGCACTGCATCGTCTTATGATACAGATTCGAAAGACCGAGGACTTCAGCAGCCCGATCATTGAGGTTAAGAGCTCTTCATTCCTAATAGTGGTAAGTCTTCCCCAACATTCGGAGGATATTTATTTTTATGATTGGGTTGTCTTTTACTTAATATTTTGTAGCCATGGCTTGTCATGGTACCGTGTTTGACTATAGTATAGAGGCTTCATAGATGCAGATGTTGATGTTGATGTCAAGGGTTCTTTTCCCTCATACTTCCTTTTCTTTACATTGATACATTGTGTTATCCATTCTATTTTTGTATGATCAACTGATATTATTAGTATGATCCCACAGATAGGATAGTAATTATTATCATTTTGCCGTTTCCTTCCGCTGATGAATGAATTGAACGATGGCAATAATACTAGGTGGTCCGCTTCAGGACTAGCAATAGTCTTGGAGTGCCAGTCACGTCTAGGGTACCCTCCCGGGGCATGATATTCTCCAAGTGCCAATTACCTCTAGGGTACCCTTTCGGGGCGTGACACTTAAAATCCAAAGTGTGCTCTTAAGATTCTTTGAATTGAATGGAGGATTGAGTGATGATTTTTGAGGGTTCAAGAAGGTTTTTGAGTTGGAAAATGGCCAAAACATGAAGGTTTCATGTTTGAGCTAAGTCGAAAAAAAAGTGAACAAAATGCACTGGTCCACGATCCAGGCGCGATGCGGCCCAAACGCGTAGGGCACAATTGTACTAAGGTGCACCCCAGGCGTATAATTGAAATCATTCTAATTGCAAAAATTAATTTTCGCCACGGTTCTTCTAAAATTAGAGGGCTACCCAAACCCCACTTAATTTTCACCCTGAATGAGAATATGAAGTCGGATTTTTGAAATCATGCACAGATTTTGAGATATTTGACAAATACACTTATGGAGCATTCCGAAGCATATAAGGGGTCTAAATACATGTGTATGTGGTACACTACATTTCATAGTACATTAAATAATAAAGAATATTGCTTTTATTTACTCAAATCTTTGAGAAAATATATATAATTGAATGAATAAAGTAAAAGCTTTTGTGAATACAGCTTGTGCTTAGAAAAACTAAGGGAAGTGTTATAAACAATTTTTTTCTTCATTATCGATGAAAACTTTGAACACAACTTGTACTTAATCAATTGTTTAACATTACTAGCGAATGTATGTATCAATGCAACATTGTTTTCTTGATGAATCGTTGGTGTTATATTTGAGGTAGGGTGAAAAAATAAGAGGAATGTACAGCGACATATTCCAACAATTTGATACATCTTATTGAAAAAATACTGTATAATAAAATAAAGAATTAAATGACTCTTAAATTATTGACGGCCAAAATCAAAAAGCTATATTTGTTTAAAACTTTGTTTGACTGTTAAATTTACCAAATTAGTCAACAATTGTAAAAATACTGTAACTCATAACTGCCATTTTATCTAATTTAAAAGACATTATTTAAGGGTAACTATAAGCCTCAATTGTCCATCTTCTTCTTCTTTTTATTGAAGGAACTGAGTTACTTTTTTAAGTTAGGTCGGGTATGGAGGGGTAAAGGAATAGTGGGAGGCAATTTTGTAAAGTCATATGATATTTTTGAAATTTTAAAACTTGTTTTAGGATTGTTGTTTCTAATTCAATTTAAACAAATGGGTTAAATATGCATCGTTTGTTCAATGATGAACGTATATGTATTAATGGTGAGTACAATTTTTAATGAGAATTTTATCCATTTCTTATAGCAAGGTTAAGGGGTGTATATTTGTCCCTTTGTTCCTTTCTTCTTCTTCTTCTTTTATTGATACATGCTCATATACTAATTAATAGAAAGACAAATTTAAAACCCTCCTCTATAAATTATAAGCTTATCAGTTTTCTATATGCTTACAGGGTATTAATTAGTTAGTCTCGTAATTATTTATCCTACCATTTGTCCTATAATGATAGCATGAGTTACCCCATTTTTATGTTGTGATATTCAATTAACTCACTTTTTAAATAATTAATCGTTAATTCCGTTGAGTTATCATCCCAAGGACAACACAACAACAATAACAACATACCCAGTGGAATCCCACAATGTCATGACCCAGACCAAGGGTCTAGGAGTGACATGGCGAATGGGAACCCGAGAGTCCCCAAACAAGCCTCAAAGTATCCAAATTCAAATCATCGGTTCAGAAGCGTATTCAAATAGTAAACACATAGTTCTAAGGCACGGGAAAATAGGGATCATGCAATGGGGATGTCATAAGGAAAAGAAGTAACATGAATTCACATGCACATAGCATATAAAGACTAAGGGGCGGGTAGGTATGACTCACCCTACGGGGGCAATTCAGGACTTAGGACATTAAACATACATACTTATCTTGATTCTCATAATCAATCCATATAGCCATATCGAATCAATAACCATAGTCATAAACTCCAAATGCAACACATAACATATATCCGTAAAAGAGTCTACAACATGTCCAACAATGCCTCTAATCAAAAGATGGGGCGGGGGTGAAGATATGTCATGGGCTCATCCTCAAAGTAAAGATAACAGAAGCAAAAATAACATAAGGTAGAGGAATGGTGGCTTATCCTTCGAAGATAGGACTCACCACAACAAGCAAAAGTTGAGATCCAAGCTAAAGTCATACAATGGATGATCGTAGTCCTCGATCCCTAATGGTGAGTCATGTAGAAAAAAGTAGGCATTAATACGTTTGAATATACTAAGTATGCGGGATGCAATGCATATAACTTACCAAAACCTGCATACAATGTTAGATGGCAAGGGAACATAATATAGGAAGAGATATATAACAAGGAATCTAATATATCAAGATGCTATGAAACTCATGTTGCATGAAATGCAAATGATACTCAAATATAGTGGGGATATAGCCATAACTGACATCTCAAACTCAAGCTAGATATTACATGAATTCGCCCAATGTTGACCTTCCCATAGGTTAGAGAGATTACTTGCCAAAGGTAATCTATGCCACACCTTACGACCTGGTCATTTCGTATGTAGCAGCCACCTTCCTTACAACCCTGTCATTTTGGAAGGATTTCCTTATCAAAACATATCATATCATATCAAAAATAAATAGTCATTCCTTACGACACGATCATTTCAGTGATGACTACCATTCCTATGTTGGCACATAATTCAAGGAAAGGGAGAGGACCCTTGGGGATAGCCCTGACGCCCCCAATCCATCGGTGCTAAGTCAACATACCACGAGAATACTTATATATTCATACTTTCAAAGAGGCAAGTCATTTAAAGTCACTTCAATGCATAATTGGGCTTAAAGGCCAAAATCATTCATAAATTTTATACTTAGGCTCAAATGCCAAATCATAGCTCATAGTCATAATATTCATGCATAGGAATAGCTCATTCATACATACAGAATGGTGTAAGCATCCAAAATGCTCAAAGACCCAAAATAATAGATATATATGTGATCACATTCTTGTCATAGCCAAGATCTTATCAAATCTTATAAATAGTCATAATTGGGCTTAACCCACTTCATAATATCTATAGAATTCCAATACTCATGAATGCATATGCCATGAATGATGTGAGAATAACATGGATAATGGAGATTCAATCTAAAATCAACATTATAATATGAAATTCAAGTGAAAATATAATTAAATCCACATTTAAAATCATAATATAAATCACCTATGCATAAACAAGCTTTAAAGGGGACATCCATCTTCATAACTTGATAACTTTAATGAAATTCATCATGTAAGGGCTTACAGTAATTTCAAATTTTCAAATAAATGCATCCCATACCTTATTAAATTTAATAAATCAAAATAATACCCACATTTAAAGTAAACTTAATGTCATGGAAAATTGCTTGAAAAGATTTGGGTCTCCTTGATTGGAAGGAATCAAGTATCAAAACCCACATACCTTAGCTAATGAAGGAATCCCAAGAAGAAATTTGAAGAAGAATGAGCCCTCCCTTGACTCCCAAGCTAAAATCCCCACTAGAGTTCTTGAGAGAGACTTGAGAAAATTTAATTCTAGAGATTAAGAGTTAGTCTTAAATGAGGGGTTAGAATTAGTGTAGGAGAATTTTAGGAATGTAAAGGAGGGTTTAAAGGTCTTAAAAAGACTTGGGTATGGGCCAAAATATGAAAAATATCTTAATAAAATGATCCATTGAATTTTAAATTGGACTTGTCACGGTGAGTTTCACAGGTCGTGAAGCTCTTCATGGTCCATGAAGGCACCTTGTCTGGCCCATACAGAGTTCACGAAAAACGGCATAACGTCTTTCTCTGAACTCTATATGAGGTGAAAATGGATATGTTTCAAAGCTAATTCAAAGAACTTCAATTTGACAATTTGTGGGCCACCTTGTTCATTTTGTGCTAAGAGATATGACCATTTTAAGTTGACCTTTCCAGCGATTCTTATGAAAAACTTAGCCCATGGAATTCCTTTGAACTTGGCTTTATGTAGGAGACCCATGATGGCCTTAAACAACATAAATAAGCTTGAATGGAAGGCTTGAAAGTGAACTTAGATTGAGCTTGAAGATGCCATACTTAGAAAAATTTTACGAAATCAACTTTGTAGAGGGCTTCACAGCCCTTGAGATACCACACGAACCGTGGGATGGGTCGTGTACTTGACTTGGTCCCCAAATTATGGAATTTCAAGCAAAGGCCACTACAGTTCCCATCACACGGTCTGGGAAGAGTCACAAGGACTGTGAGGGGTCCAGTTTAGTGTGCCTTAGTTTAAAAACACCATATTCAAGAGCCAAACCTCAACCAAAGGCCAAGGGTCACTTCATGAGATGCTACACAGTCCGTGTGACCTCACACGGGCCGTGAGGTCTTCCCTGAAGTGCCACTTTGGTCCAAAGTTCTCCAAAATTAATTTTTAAACTCCGAGGAGGTCGTACAACATCCAAGTCATTACATTATCTCCCCATTGCTAGAACATGGCTTGAAAGGGTTGACTTAGAACATGAAACATCCCGACACAAGGTACAATGCATAATTCATCATTTGAAAATCATAAAGTCTTTAAAACTCATATCAAAATGTATTAAATCATTCAAAACATCATAAAAAATCATTTTTATACACAGGTATGTATGTCATGTCATGAGACTAAAGAGTGGAGTAATTGAGACCATTGGGAATAGGAAGAACCTACTACCATACGCTTGAGTAGATTGGAAAGGATAGAGTTATCGTTGCATCATGCTTGATTCCACTCCCCGCGTAGCAATTCCAACATATTGATCCTTGTTGCGAAGCCTCTCCATTTACCCATCCAATATCTCAATCAGAATTTACTCATAAACCAAGTTCTCCTTAACCCCAACACCTCCAAAGGCACAATACCACTAGTATCGCCCAACTTCCCCAACATAGACACATAGAATACCTAGTGACTAGAATTCAAATCCAAAGGCAAATCCAACCTATAAGCCACATTTCCAATCCACTCAACACCATCCTAAGGAACTAAATACCATGGGCATAACTTTCTCTTCTTCCCAAAATGCATCACACCATTCATAGGTGTGACCTTCATATATACCCAATCTCTAATATGAAACTTGAGATCCCTCTTTCTAACATCCAAACAAAACTTTTGATGACTTTGAACCATCATCAGCTTTTCCCTAACGAATTCAACTCTTTCCGTAGCCTCCAACACTAAATCTGGGCCTACAAAAGTCATCTCATCTAACTCAAACCATCGGACAAAAAACCTACACCTTATACCACAATAAGCCCCAAAGAGTGCCATACCAATTCTAGCATGAAAGCTATTGTTGTAAGAAAACTCAATAAATAGAAGTTGATCGTCCCAATAACCTTTGAGTTCCAACACATAAGTCCTCAACATGTTCTCCAAAGTTTTAATTGTCTTCTTGACTTGTCAATCAGTTTGAGGATGAAAGGCAATACTCAATTTCACCTTAGTACCAAGTCTCATTTTGAGATGATTTCCATGAGTAAGAAGTAAGTTGGGTACCATAATCTGATATAATAAACATAGGCACACCATCCGGTCTAACCAACTCCCAAACATATAACTTGGTATTGTCTTCAACATTGTAAGTAGTCTCAACTAATAAGAAGTGAGCTAATTTTGTCATTTGGTCAACAACAATCGAAATTGAATCAAATTACTTTCAGGTCCAAGGCAACCAATCGCAAAATCCATGTCTACCTCTCCCCACTTCCAAGTGGAAGTTTCAATATCTTGAATCAAACCACCAAGCCTTTGGTGTTCTACCCTCACTTGTTGGCAGTAGAGCATTCAGATATAAACTTGGCTATGTCTTTATTTGTACCATGTCACTAATATCCTCCAATCCATGTCTACTTCTCCCCACTTCCAAGTAGAAGTTTCAATATCTTGAATCAAACCACCAAGCCTTTGGTGTTCTACCCTCACTTGTTGGCAGTAGAGCATTCAGAT
>JAPFFP010000089.1:1209700-1222641 GCA_026153255.1 Solanum medicagineum
AGTTCTTGAGAGGGTTTTCTAAAGAATGAGGGTGTAAAATAGACGTTTACACTTTCATTTACATTTCGTACTTTCCGCTTTACATACTCGGTACGTATTTTGTACTGACTCCCTTCCTTTGGGGGGGGGGGCTTACGTTCATGCCCGCAGGTACCGACGCACAGGTTAGAGAACTTTCTTCTTAGGATCTCTGTCCACCGTTGAAGTGCTCCCTCTACCTCAGGAGCAGATATTTTGGTATATACATGAATACTTATTTTATGTATTTCGCATTCATGTATATTCGAGGGTATGGCGGGGCCCTGTCCCGTCCTATGATTCAGTTCGTATGATTACAGGTCTGTGGATACATGTGGGTGTGGGACATTACCTGTGATATGATTACGTATGTATGATACTTTTGTTGGGCGGTTCTACCGCAGCGGTGTCCTTGTCGGCCCGCGTATATATATATATATATATATATATACATATATATATATATGAGTATAGATGTTTGTGATCTGCTGGGATTGCTGTTTGCAGGCGTGGTTAGTCAGTAAAACAGAGGAAACTCTGCCGAAATTTCGGTAGAATCCTTAGCTGCTATAAGTTGGTAATTTGGATTAGTGTATGTTTGGGTGCCCAATCGGCACTAGTCACGACCCCTGGGATGGGTCGTGACAGAATCTAGTGATGCCTTACATATGTGTATGTTTTAAGTCTCATTCTTATATGTAGAAAGTGTATTAGAAGTGGATTATGGTCATAAGAGACCTCTAGTACTTAGTCAAGTTCAAAACTTTCCTATCAATTAAGTTTTTCAAATTAGATTATACAAGAGTCAACATTAAATCATTATAACTTTTAGCACACAAAAAATTAGATGGTCTATGACCTATTAAATTAAAGATCCTTGAATTATCTTTCCAATGCCACCAATTTCGCCTCATTTGGAGTTTGGAGTAAAAGGTTATAACTGTTTTACTACAGACTGCCAGAGAAGAGTAATTCTACGACCCTAACTTACAGGTCATGGATTGAGCTACGACCTGTACTGTCAACTAGTGGAATGACTTGTGCAAGTCCATTTTTGAGTCCCAAACCAACTACGGGTTATAGATACTTTTATGGGTCGTAGTTGGGTTCGTAATGGATCTCAAAACCTCAAAAATCTGCCTAAATTTGTACAAATGGATTTCTATGGACTGTAAAAGCTTCTGCGGGCCATCGATTGACCCATAGACGACTTGGGCAATGTTTTAAAAAGAGTTATTTAGGTCTTTTCCACCTTTTCAAAGCCTAAATTTGACGGTTTTTCATCTAATTAAGTCCCTAAACATAATTATACAACCTTTTTACGCTAAAACACTTTCTCAGACTTAGATCAAGATTTGAAGGCGAGAAAAAATTAAGGTTCAAGAGGATCTAGTGAGTTCTTCCAAGCTATTCTAGAATTCAAATCTTCCAAATATGTAAGGCTAACTACAATATGGATTACGTTCTTTCATGTGCCCAACATGTATCGGATTATGAAAGATTTGAGTTTCCATGAAATGTTTTCTTGAGACTTTTTCTTAAATTCTGGTATACTTCTACATAACCTTGTATGAATTATATCCGAATTAAAATCCAATAAAATCTTGCTCAAAATTATACCTCCAAACTTTTAGAATTCAAAAGTGAAAATGGCGGAGCAGTCAAATGGACAAAGAGTATTTTCATCAATTACAATAAAAGAAAAAGGGGTTGTTAACCCGCGCTGACCGAGCATTGACTGCGGTCAACTTGCACCAACACCCTTCAAAACATGTTTTTTGATGGCCAGGACTCGTTCGAAACCCTATAAATACAAACCAAACATGTAACCTTACCGAAAACAACATTTCAGACTCAATGGAACCATCAAAATTTGCATTAGAGTTCTCAAACTCTGAATGTTGACCAAGGTCAAGCTATGATTCGGATTCAACTAAATATACAACTTTAAGTCCAAAATCTCCGCTTTAACTCCGAATTCAATTTCCTTAGTTCTCCTAGACCAAATTCCATAATCTAAAGCTAATGTGATCAACGAAATTGTATTCCGACACCTGAAACTCAATATGACCTCAAAACTCAAAATTTTAAACTTTAAACCTTTAAAAATTCTTTCTTCTGCGAACTCCAACTTTTTACAGGATTTTTTAAATCCAACTTTTAGATTCAACCAGAAATAACTCAAGACAACTTTTTGAGAAGTGCGAAATGATAATTTTATCAAAAATGACCTTCAAAGTCATTACCCTTTTAGATTCTTATTACTGAATTCATCAACTTTTAAAATTATGTATCCAAAATTAATTCTTAATTATTTAAATAGTAAAATTTTCCCCCTTGGAAACCTCCTAGACAAGCCCTGATTGGAGCAGAGAAGCTTAAGCTCATGTTATTAGTAATAATTAATTTTTGAAAAAAATATACAAAATAGACCTAAATTGAAATTATTTACCCTTAATAGACCCAATCTAAACTATTTACCCTTAATGGACCAATTACCTAAACTATTTACTTTTCTATCCACTTAGCCCTTTTTATTTCGCGTGCTGACGTCATACTGATACCAACATAAATACTATGAAATACACTCTGGTTGTATATATATATATTTCTTCAAATTATTATTATTAATTGCTACCTATTAGAATAATAATATTTTTATCACCAGCAATTTATTTTAATTATATAATTACAATATTTAGTTTTACAATTATATGTCTTGAATAAATAAAATAACCTATTCATAATTTCAAAAAATTAAATTTTACATTTTATTTTATGCACGCATCATAAATCATTCAAGCTCCCAAAATGTCAAGCAATAAAAATAATAACATCGGAAGCACTTTTTCTAGATCAAATGCTAATAGAAATGCTAGAAGACGTGAATTATATAGATTGATGCCACCTGAGTAAAAACAAAATCTTTTGGAACGACGACGAGCAAAAAAAGCTGAATTGAAAAGACAACACTCATTTGAAAGTTCAATAAATAACGATCTACATTGTCTTCTGGATCTATTAATAGATCAACTAAAATGAAATGTTCAACTACAACTCCATCAAACATTAATTATGTTAAAGTAAAGGATGTATCAAAATGTCAATTTTGTAAAGTTGTAAAATTCGAATTTGGACCATCTGCATTTTGTTGTAGCAATGGTTCTATTCAATTAGTTTCATATGAAATTTCAATAGAATTAAAAAATCTTTATTTAGGAAACACTGATGTAGCAAAACACTTTCGAACTTACATCAGAACATACAATAACACCTTTGCTTTTACTTCCCTAGGAGTATCTTATGACAAAGAATTAGCGAAAAATAAAATGGTATTTATACTTTTCGGGTTCAAGGACAAATATATCATTTTATAAAAGACCTAATTCCTACAGACAAAAAAAGGTAAAAACCTTCAACTGTATTTCTTTGATAGCAAAAATGAAGAACAAAATTGAATGGCATGTTCAAACAAACTAAATGAACATGTTGTCAGAAGTTTAATAGACATATTGAAAAATAATCCATAATCAATGTTCTTAAAATCTCTAATAGATGTTCCACAACTGACTGATTTTTATATTGCACTTAAATGTGATTCTGGTTTAGACCAGCGTATAGATAACCTACCAACCGTATCAGAAGTTGCAGGAATATGAGTAGAACAAGATATATATAATTCTATATCTATACCACATATTAGAATATATACAAAAATGATACAAGTCAATTGATAAATTATTATTATGATTGTTATGATCCACGGTAATATCCACTATCATTTCCATATGGGCAGAGTGGATGGCTTTGTGGTATTAAAAAAATTACACGTTCTTCAAACACATTAACACAAATATATTCTGAGCAACAATAATTATCAAGTGTAATAAGTACATATTCAATTGATGGATTCTTAATATGGAAGCTGAACTATTGCAAAAGGAAAAGCACAAAAGAGACATTGTTTCCTGTCGTGAATATTGTTGTTACAAGCTTCAAATAAGAGATGATGAGAATATAATTTTACATGCAAGAAAATTATTTCAACAATATATTTTCGACAAATGGATAAAAATTGAAACCCAACTATTAGACTTTGCTTCTTATAATCAAGATTTATTTAGGGCTGACGTACTAGAAGGAATTGTAGATATTTTGAGTAGAGGAGAAAGAGAAGCATCACATATAGAAAAACAACACATACTTCCACTTAGCTTCACAGGAGGTCCAAGAGATATGCGTCGACGATATATGGTTGTCATTGCATTAGTACAGCGCTTTGGAAAACCTGCTATCTTTTTAACTATAACATGTAATCCTTCTTGGCCTGAAATAGAAGAGAATCTTCTTCCAACAGATGAGGTACAAAATAGACCTGATCTTGTAAGTAGAGTCTTTCGAGCAAAATTAGAAGAATTGAAAAACGACATACTAAAAAAACATATATTTGGTAAGGTTGCAGCATTTACGTATACAGTGAAATTTTAAAAACGAGGTCTCCCTCATGCTCATTTTCTTATTATACTTAACGAAAATTATAAATTACTAACCCCAAAAGCATATGATCGATTCGTATGTGCTGAATTGCCTGATGAAAATATAAATCCCTACTTATACTCACTTGTTACACAACATATGATGCATGGTCCTTATGGTGCCTTAAATCCAACAAACTCATGTATGAAAAAAAAAGGATATTGCAAAATTAAATATCCTAAAGAGTTTGCAGATCAAACGACTAAAGCAAAAAATTCATATCCAATATATAAAATACGAAACACAAGAAAAAGTATTCGGTCCGGAATTCAAGTTGATGAAAATTAGAGGACGCTTTCTTGATAATTCCTAGGTTGTTCCTTACCATTCATCTTTACTTTGTAAATTTAATTGTCACATGAATATAGAAATATGTTCAGATATTAAAGTTGTTAAATATATTTACAAATATATTTGTAAATGATAAAATAGCTTTTCATATACATACTAATGATACAAATCTAGAAATAGATGAAATAAAAGAATATCAATTGTTAGATGGGTATATCCACCTCAATCAGCATGGAGAATATTTGCTTTTCCTATTAGTTAAATGAATCCAACAATATATCATCTTCAACTACGTCTTGATGGACAACAATTTGTCTCCTTTAAAAGCACAGATAATATTAATAAAATTGTAAATAATCCTATGATTTAAAAAATAATGTTAACTGAATTTTTTTTAATGAATAAAACAAACAAAGAGGCTATAGACCTAAATTTACTATACTGTGAATTTTCTAGAATACTTTGTGTGGTCAACAACAAATAAAATGTGGACACAATGTAAATCCATTCGTCGTGTAGTCACATGTCATCAAACTGAGGGAGAAAGATACTACCTTAGATTGCTTCTAATGAATATAAGAGGGCCAAAATCCTATGAAGATCTACGAACTATAAATGGAGTACAATATAATTCATTTAGAGAAGCTGCAGAAAAGAAAAGACTATTACTCTGTGATAATAATTTGATAGATTGCATGTCTGAAGTTGCAAGCTATCAAATGTCATCCAGTTCAAGACAACTATTTGCCATGTTGTTGATTTATTGTAATCCAACAAATCCTAGAGCATTATGGGAAAGATTTGAAAGTCCAATCTCTGAAGATTTTAAAAAGCTTTTTAACATAAATGAAAGTAAAATTCATTATAAAGTTTTAAGTTGTATTAATGATATTCTTCATTCAATGGGTCGTGACGTCAATGAATTTGAGCTAATTCCAGAATTCATCAAACCATCATCAATAGCACGAGAAGCTAAAGATGTCCATTATGAAAGAAATATTATTGTTAATAAGGAAGATTTATTATTAACAGATAAATTAAACATCGAACAAAAACAAGCTTATAATATAATTCTTGATAGAGTATTATCAAATAAATCAGGTGCATTTTTTATTGACGGTCCTGGTGGAACTGGTAAAAGCTTTTTATATCGTGCTTTGCTAGCAACAATAAGGCATATCGGATTTATAGCCTTGGCAACTGCAAGTTCTAGTGTTGCAGCTTCGCTTCTTCCTGGAGGTCGAACCACTCACTCTTGATATAAGATTCCTATTGAAGTTAATGAAAATTTTAGTTGTAACATTAGCAAACAAAGTTCACTAGCATCTTTAATACGAGATGCAAAATCGTTTGGGGTGAAATTTCAATGGCCAAAAAAGAATGATAGAAGCATTTGATTTCCTTTTTAAAAGACTTAATGGAGACAAATATATTATTTGGTGGCAAGGTAATTGTTTTTAGTGGTGATTTTAGACAAACTCTTCCCGTAGTTTGCAATGGAAAAAAAAGAAGACTTTATTCGTGAAAGCTTATTGTATTCTGAAATTTGGAATCAACTTGAAAATTTGAGATTATCAGAGAATATGCGGGCAAAAAATGATCCTAGATTCTGTGAGTATTTGATGAGGATTGGTAATGGAAAAAAAAACAAAATGACTACGGAAAAATTGAAATTCTCATTCTCTTCTTATTCCTTTTACTTCCGAAAAAAGAATCACTAAATGTTCTTTTTAAAAGTACATATCCTGATCTATATAATGTCATTCAAATTCTTCATTTATTACTTCTCGTGCCATTCTAACAACCAAAAATAATTTTGTTGATGAAATAAATGATATGTTAATTTCACAATTATAAAATATTGAAAAAATTTACATTGCTATAGATGAAACTTGAAAAGCTTGGGAGGGGTTTGGCACTTAGAGTGTATTTGGAATGTGGAGGAATGAGTGAAATCAGGGTTAAGAGAGCAGATAAAGGGTCCTTTGGAGGTCAAAATGACCTAGCATGGGCTTAAATTACTATGAAAGGACAAAACTACCCTTTTTAAAATTTGGCCAGACAGGACTACGAGACCCTATTTATGGGTTGTATCCATTATACAGCTGTAGATGGGATTTCGTCTGTTAGCTTTTTCAAACTTTTAGAGAACCTTCTTTGATTGACATTCCACGACACGATCTATGGGTCGTAAAAGATTTTATGGGCCCTCTGATGAGTCATAGATTGAATCTCTGAAATATCCCAATTCCACCAAGTTTACCCCAGGTTCTACAAACCAACTTACGGGCCGTGTAACAATTTACTGCATGTAAAACCCCTCGTAGAAGCTAACAGTCCAAAAAGTTTATAAGCTAATTTCCTTGCATTCTGCATACTCCTCATAGGTGGGGTGTTACAATTGTGAACCAACCTGTGAAGCCTCACTTAACCAAATCAAAGGAAATACCGTGTGGATGAACTTTACGAAAACGGGCATAACTTCTTGATCTGAACTCAAAATTAGGTGAAAATAAATGCATTAGAAAGCTAATTCAAAGAGCTTCAATTTGGTTGGTTATAGGCCAGCCAGTTCTTTTTGTGCTAAGAGATATTACCATTTAATGTTTACCCTTCTATCGGTTCTTGTGAAAAGCATAGCCGATGGAATTCCATACTTAGAACATTGAACGCCAACAATCATTGGTGAGCTTCACCGCTGTAAATAATTAATAAAAATTGACTAAATTTAAATATAATAAAATTAAATAGATTAGATTTTCTTATTATGTTTAAATTCTTGTATAAAGAATCCTTTTTCAACTAAAATAGATTTGATCCGGCAAGAAATAGTAAAAAAAAAAAAAAAACACTTTCAAAAAGAAATTATTTAAAAATAAGAATTATTTTATATTTAGAATTCACTTTTGATTTAGGACTATTTTATGTAAATAATTAATAAAAATTTTGACTATCAAACTTTCTTTTCATCATTTTTTCAATCATTATATTATTATTATAATCATATTAAAATTTAAA
Organism: Solanum medicagineum; assembly: GCA_026153255.1. Lineage (NCBI taxonomy): Eukaryota > Viridiplantae > Streptophyta > Magnoliopsida > Solanales > Solanaceae > Solanum > Solanum medicagineum. The sequence continues at coordinate 1,217,564 of JAPFFP010000089.1, forward strand.
TATAATAAAATTAAATAGAGTATATTTTCTTATTATGGTTAAATTCTTGTATAAAGAATCTTTTTCCAACTAAAATAGATTTGATCCGGCAAAAAATAGTAAAAAAAAAAAAGGACTTTCAAAAAAATTTAAAATAGAAATTCTTTATCTATATTTTTGGACTTCATTTGACTGATATTTTTTTTTTAATAGAAGGTAAAGTTATTGATTTAGAAGTGTCTAATAAATTTAATAATTCAAACGTTTGCAGAAAACATTTTCCTAATCTTTTGACTATATTTTCTCTGAACGTTTTGTGCTTTTGTGGACTTTTTTAAAATCTTTTTTCCTATTGTTTTAAATTTTTTGATTTTCTTTTTATCAAGTCTATTTTTATTGGGAAAAAAAAATTCTCCCACTAAGATCTTAACTACAATTATACCACAATGAATGTTACTATATTGATGCAATGATTAATCTCAAAATTTTTTACATGTATTTTTTTTTTTTTTTGAAAATTGGGGTAGGGGAAGGGGAAATGGGGAGGGGGATTACAATGTAGGGAATCGAACCCTCACCAACAAGGTGGGAGTTCAGGTAATCAACCGACTGAGCTAATAAGATTCCCCTATTTTTTAAATGGATAAATATGATGAATTTAGTTATAATGTATTTATAATTATTGATACTTGATTGTAGAAGGATACAAATAATTAGGTAGAATACCACAAATTGACATCAACCAACTGAATCAATGAGAATCACTATATATACATAATGATGTGATATAGTATCGCCGTGAAATCAAATACCTAAAAAAAAAGAGGAGTAAAACATAGGGCAACCAAAAAACAAAAGAAATTATATAATTATCATCGGAAAGATACTAGTCTTCAATAAAACAATCACAACACAAGAATTAAACATAAATTCACAAATTGTATATGTAAATAAACTTATCAATAAAAGAAACATATGCTATACTAAATGAACTACACATCTCGGTCCAAAGTTTCATGACAAATTACAGTCATAGTCTAATATTTAAGAAGGTAAGTGTGTAATATAAGCAAACCTAAGAATCAAATTGAAGTCTGGGAGAAAGCGTAAAATAAGAAGATGGAAGCCGAATTGTCGATTGTTGAATCAAAAGTTGAAATTGATGCGTTTTTATAGAAGTAGAGACGTCATAAATCAAAAAGGGAAGAAAATAATATTTTATATATTTAAGCAAAACCTTTCCTCGTACAATCAGGATTCATGGTGAAATTAGAAAAACTTTTATTAAAATGTGGTAAACTATTTTCAAACAATTAATACGTTCTCCTTTTTAAAAAAACAATTTGAAAAAAATTACATTTTCCCCTTAAAAATTTTTTTTTAAAAAAATTATTATTTGAAAAAAAACTAGTCTCTAGTTTTCTCCTTAAAAAAATAAAAACAAAATTAAACCAAAGACCATGAAAAGGTTTTTCTTTTTTCAAATAAGAATGTTTCCTTTTTCCCTTAAAATAAGGAAACAAATTTTCCTTTCACATTTTCCATTAAAAAAAGCAAAGAATTTTTTTAAATTATTATTTCAAAGTTTTCATTAATACTTTTTTTTCTTTTTCCTTTTAATTTTTTTTTAGTAATTATTATTTGAGACTTTGTTTGGGCTATTTTAATTGAAAAAAGATTCTTTGTATAAGAATTTCTCTATAATAAGAAAAACTTTTCATTTAATTTTTTATTATATTTAATATTATTAAAATAGTTTAAAAAATACGGTGAAAAGACGATTTTGTCTAAAGAGGGGTCAAGTTCAATCAACATTATTAAGGATCTTCACACTTTTAATATAGTATAGATAGATAGATTAATGATCAAAATAATTAATGTTGTTAATTTAACAACATTATTAAGGGCTAGTTTAGTGTATGTGTTTTGCACGTGTGAGCCACGTCTATTTAAAAATTATATATAAATGATAGTTGTCATTAAATATAGATAATATTTATGTAAACAAAATTAAATAAATATTATTAGTTTTATGCAATAGTTTGGTCTATTGTGATACAACAAAGATGAGAAAATCAAATACAATATTCATGTAAATAAAACTTAAATAAATATTATTAGTTGTGATAGAGCAAAGATGGGAAAAAATCAATTTAATTGCTTATAATATAGATATGCTGATAATCTTTTAATATATAATGTAATAATTTATAGTTGAATAGTTAGAACTTAAACAATTAATTGACTAAAATTTAATGTACCAAAAGATTCTGAAATATAAAAGGAGTAGTTTAATGTTTCCAACATAATTTTATTTTGAAATTTGTTATATTACATACTTTTATTAACAAAGTATTTGATAGTCAAAATTTTTATTAATTATTTACATAAAATAGTCCTAAATCAAAAGTAAATTCTCAATATAAAATAATTTTAATCCAAAAGTGAATCTGAAAAATAAATTATAAAAAATTAAATAAAAAATTAAGAAAAATATGAAAAGACGATTATGTCTAAAGGAAAGAAGTATTACTTTATTTGAGATATTATTTTACCTGAATAGATGAAACTTGTGAATAAAGCGAAATGTTAGTTACAAAGTAAGAGAAATTTTTAAATAGCGGAAATTTATCAGACTCAACTAACTAAACTAAGGACATAATATAATTTGAATGGAGCAAGTTAAGGTAGTATAACAATTACTATTATTTTCAAGCAAGTTAAGCTAGCATAAAATTAATATTATTTTCTTCAAATTCAAAAAGTGAAAAAAAAAGAGAAAAGAATATGAAACAAAGAACGTATGTAATATAAGTAAACCTGAACATCAAATTGAAGTTCGAGAAAAAGTGTAAAGTAAGATCCAGCACTACTTAGCACAAATCGATGAAGGGGATGAACGAATCAACTAAAGCGAGAAAAAAATTGACTGCAATTGTAAAATAAGAAAATATAAGCCGAATTGTTGATTGTTAATGATTGGTGAATCAAAAGTTGAAATTGAAGTGTTTTTATAGAAGTAAAGAGGTCATAAATAAGAAAAGGTTAGGAAAGTATTAATTAGGATTCATGGTAAAATTAGAAGAACTTTTATTGAAATAGTAGAGCCATAAAAGAAAAAGGAACAACATTGACAAACTAATTAATTACGAAAATATTAAGAGAATAATTAAGGAAAATAAATTACCTTTAATCTAATGAATTCTTTGACATGAATTTCTCATACGTTTTTTTAACTCTCTTTTTGTCTTCGAACGTGTTCTTTTTTTTTAACTTTTTTTTGTGCCTATTTTTATGGGAGATAGTTTTTCAAACCTTTTTTTGCTTATTATATGTGACTTTTTTTTTTAGATCAAGTTTATTCTAGTTAGAAAAAGATTTTTTCTATTTATTTTTTATTATATTTAATACTAAATATTATTAAAATAATGATATAATAATTAAAAATAATAGCGAAAAGTCAGTTTTATCTAAAGCGAAGTCTTTTAATGAAGGGTCAAAAATTCAAACAATATTATTAAGAACCTTCATACTTTTAATATAGTAGAGATAAGTTAAAAACAATAAACTCATCCAAACACAAGCTTCTTATCTTTTCAAGACAAGTTCTCATTTTGATTCACGTATCCTAATTTCAATCTAACAAACAGAATAATTAAGGTGAATGGGTGAAGACCTTGTTATAGTTTCCTCCATTAACTTCACTTTTTTTGCAATTCAATTTCTCTGTATCTGCACGATGAGTAAAAAAAGTGAATATATGACTTACCTGAATAAATTAAGACGTTCAAAGTTAAAATATAAACTTAAATATGTGTTGTATAATTTAAATAGAGGGACTAACTTGCTTAATTATTAATCATTAAAAAAACAATACTAACCCTCTCACTCATTTTATGCATTTCTACATAACATGCTTTTGGATTTTGTTGCAAAGCATCTTCATTCCTTGTTGATGTCATCCCACTTCCATTATTAGCCTTGATAGTAGTACTATAACCAAATCAAATCATAATAAAGTGAAAAATAAACTACAAGCACAATGCATGGAGTTACTTATATGTTGTTTGATCAAGTTTTTGGTTAATTAAAAATGCATATTTTTGTTTATTTATTATTTTTTCTTTTCTGAAAATGTTTGTTTTAGAAAATTAATTGAGATGTTTTGATCAAATTTTTATGGAAAAAAAGTATTTTTAAATGGTAACAAAAGTTATTTTCTGAAAGCTAGAAAAACAATATTTTTTTTCTCTAAACACCCTTTTGAAACATTGGTCAAACATGAAGAACTACTTTGATATTAACTTGATCAAACACAAATTATTATCTTCTATAAATAATTTTCGAACAAAATTAATTTGTAAAATAAATAAATTTTGAAAGCTCGATCAAGCAGATAAAAATTATTTTTAAAAGCTAAAAGAAGAAAATTCTCTAAAAATCCTTTTGAAACATTAGTCAAGGATAAAAAAAAGTTCTTTAATATTAATAAAAATGTTTTTTTTTTTCAAATCAATTAACCAAACACAATTGCTACCTTCTAAAACTAATTTTTCCAAGAAAAAATAATTTTTAAGCTTGACCAAACAGACTATGACTTGTTACATCGTAAGGATGGAAAATGAAACTCACATAAAATGTAGACACTAAATCTTCTCCACATTCTCTCTTTTTCCCTCTTGACTCCTTATGTAGATTTTCATTAGAGGGACTTATTGATGAGTTATTAGTCCCACATTTGGGCTCATGATTTTCCATCCCAGGGACACCTCAGGTTAGTAAAGTTTGTGGTGATATTGGACAGTAACAAAAGTTTTTTTGGTGGACATCATCAACCTTTTAATGACTCAAATTGATAAATTGTTCACTAACTTTATATGATGAATAATCTAGATTTCCACTTTGACATTTGGGGGTCAATCAACTTAGAGAGAAAAAGGAGATGGAGAAAATTAAACTTGGATGAATCCACAATTAAAAGGAAATGGCCTTGTGAAGTTAGATATATAAGGTGAGAGGGTGGGGATGACATTCCAATAAAGGAATGGAAAGACTGATTATATGCAAATTCAATCAAGGGTAAACGGTCTTCCCAAGTA
>JAPFFP010000089.1:1222741-1237627 GCA_026153255.1 Solanum medicagineum
CCAAACTTTTCTATTTTAATCCAAATGAGGACTTCCGTCTCCAACTTAATTCCACATGCCAAATTCACTTGACTCTAATCACGCACCATAATTTTACTTAAGTTCAACTTGCATTATATCCACAACAAAATTTCCCAATTGAATCGTTATCCTTAATTTAATGAAGTGCGGGGTCTAACAAATTCAAGAGTGGAATCATGCTAGAAAATTTAATATAAAACCATCAATAGATACTTGGTAACACCCTCAAGCAATATACATGAAAATCCTTCATCAAATCTCAAAATAGATCTTAGATTCATAGCTCAAAACATGCTAAAACAATAGAATTTCATGAAACCCTAACATAATATGAAGTTTATAATGAGTAAGACCCATGAGTAAATAAACTTTAAATAATCCAATTTAAGTAAAAGGAAGCTTGGACACCATGGGTGAAAGGACCCAATGGTTGAAACAAACAGAGCTTGACTTTGGAGAATCCTTGAAGAAGACTGGATATGGAGACTTGAAGGTTGAATGAGAAACTTAAGATCCGGATGAGTTTTGAGACTTGAGATTTGGGGTGAATATTTGTCTAAGTGTTTGAGTGAGTATTGGGGAATGTTTTGTATGATATGAGGGTAAAATATGGCTAAGTATAGGTACTTTCACTCATGGGAGGACCTAGCCCCAAGACCCAAAGGCCTTGGACCCGACAAGAAAGGTGGCACATTTTAACACCGTGGCGTGCCCTTGGCGCATCGCCATTGGAAATCACATTTTTGTGATCTTTGAATTTTGATATGGCTGCTCTAAATCAAGGTTAGATACATCTCCCACTCAATTTTATCCCCTGTCAAGAATATGAATTCATTTTTTTGTTTTCGAGCACAGATTTTTAGATATATGGAAAGTACAATTCTGGGCACTTCCGAGGCACATTTTTGACCACTTTTTGGGGTCATTTCAATATCTCCCCCTTGGTAACATTGATCCCCAAATGTGAAAGAAATATACATGAGCAGAGTAATCATGAAAAGAACAGCCCCAAAGAGAACGTAATGACACACTTAAATACCATTTTCAAAAATCTCAACATAAGTGTAAAAGTCACTATGAACTTTGTCAAAATAAACACGAATGCATGCAAATTACTTAGGGGCTGAAACATGTGACACAATATCACATAGAAGACTTAGAATTAGTATCTTAGGCTTGAGTAGAATAAAAAACATAGGGGTATCACTTTTGCATATCCGCTTTGGCCTCCCATGTAGCACTTTCGACTTATGCATTCCTCCAAAGGACCTTAACATAAGCAATGTCCTTGTTCCTTAGCATCTTCACTTTCCTATCCAAGATCTCTACGGGAACCTCCTCGTTAGTCAAGTTGTCTTCAACTACACCCACAAGATCCAATGGAACAATAGAATTCGGATCACCCATATACTTCCTCAACTTAGACACATGAAACACTAGATGAACAAAATTCATTTCACTAGGCAACTCCAACCCATAATCCACCTTACCAATCCTCCTCATCACCCTATAAGGATCCACATATCTAGGGCTTAACTTACCCTTCTTACCAATACAAACCACACCCTACATGGGTGAAACCTTCAAATAAACCCAATTACCAACTTTGAATTCAAGATCTCTTCTCTTCACATCGGCATAGGACTTTTGGCGACTTTAGGCCGTCTTCAACCTTTATCTAATAATCCTAATCTTCTCAAGAGCCTCCATAACTAGATATAGTCCCAATAAAGCCATTTCTCTAACCACAAATCACCCAACCGGTGACGTATAACATCTACCATAGAGAGCCTCAAAAAGAGCCATACCGATGCTAGAATAATAACTATTGTTATAGGCAAACTCTATCAATGAAAAATGATCACCCCAACTACCTTTAATCTCCAATGCACAAGCCCTAAGCATGTCCTCAAGTGTTTGGATAGTTCTTTCTGCTTGGGCATCCGTTTGAGGGTGAAAGGTTGTACTAAGTTTAACTTTTGTACCAAGACCCCCTTGGGAGGACCTCCAAAAAATGTGAAGTAAATTGCGTACCATGATCCGATATGATGGACAAAGGAATCCCATGAAATCTAACCAAGTCATGAATGTACAACCTAGCATTATATTCAGCCCCATATGTGGTTTAACCGGTAGAAAGTGAGCCGATTTCATCATCCTATCAACCACAACCCAAATAGAATCAAAACCCTTTCTAGTCTTACACAACCCAACCACAAAGTCCATGTTAATCTCCTCCCACTTCCAAGAAGGAATCTCTATGTCTTGTGCTAGGCCACCAGACCATTGGTGTTCGGCTTTGACTTTTTGTTAACTATGGCAACCGGATACAAATTTGGCAATGTCTTTCTTCATACCTCCCCACCAAAACACATCCCTCAAATCTCTATGCATGTTGGTAGAATCGGGGTGAATAGAATAGGAAGAATTATGAGCCTCATCAAGAATTTTCTTTCTCAAATCATCAACACAAGGCACACACAACCTACCTTGGTACCTATGGGCACCATCTCCCCCTTGGAACAAACCTCAACCTTTCCCTCTTTCACCAAGGCCTTCAATTCTAACAAGGAGGGATCAAGATCTTGCTTTGAACCATCAACAACCACCATACAATTATTATCAACCTCCTCCAACCTAACCCCCAATCTAGCTAACCGATGGACCCCCCTAGCCATCTCTATGCCCCCACCATCAACATTAGCTAGGCTAGCCATTGAAACCCTACTCAAAGCATCCGCCATAACATTAGCCTTATCGGGATGATAATGTACACTCATATCATAATCCTTAAGAAGTTTTAACCACCTTCTTTGCCTCAAGTTAAGATCCTTTTGAGTGAACACATATTGAAGGCTCTTATAATCAGTAAACACATCAATATGCACCCCATATAACAAAAACCACGACGGCCAATTCAAGATCATGAGTGGGATAATTATTTTCATGCACTTTGAGTTTCCTAGAAGCATAGACTATTACCTTACCATTTTTTATCAATTCACAACCCAAACCAATTCGGGAGGCATCACAATACACACCAAACCCTTCGAAACCTTCCAGTAGAGACAACATAGGAGTGGACACAAGCTTATCCTTCAAGGTTTGGAAGCTGCTTTCATACTCATTGGTCCACACAAACTTAGCTTTCTTTTGAGTCAACTTAGTAATGGGAGACGCAATAGAAGAGAACCCATTCACAAACCTCCGACAATAACCCACTAAGCCCGAAAAACTTCTAATATCTGATGGGGTCAATGGTCTAGGCTAATTTCCAATCACATCCGTGTTTTTAGGATCCACCTTAATACCATCCCCTGACACCACGTGACCTAGGATGGAAACCTCTTTCAACCAAAATTCACACTTCTCATATTTGGAATACAACTTCTCCTCCATCAATTTTTGCAACACTACCCTCAAATGAGCCACATGCTCCTCTTCACTACGAGAATAAATCAATATATATTCAATGAAGACCATAACAAATAAATTGAGGTAGGGTTTAAAGACCCTATTCATAAGATCCATGAAGATAGCCGGTGCATTGGTCAACCCAAAAGACCTAACCACAAATTCATAATGCCCATACTAGTCCGGAAGGTTGTTTTGAGAATGTCACACTCCCTCACCTTCAATTGATGATACCCGAACCGAAGATCAATCTTAGAGAAGTGGCTAGACCCTTGAAGTTGGGCAAACAAATCATCAATTCTTGATTGACGATACTTATTCTTGATGGTGACCCTATTAAGTTGTCGGTGGTCAATACATATTCAAAGAGACCCATCCTTCTATTTCACAAACAACACCATGGCACCCCTAGGTGATTGGCTAGGCCTATTAAAACGCTTCTCCAATAAGTCCCTCAATTGCTCCTTCAACTCCTTCGACTCCACCGGCCCATACGGTAAGGGGAAATAGAAATGGCTTGACTATTGGGAAGGAGTTCTATATCAAAATCTATCTCTATTTCGGGAGGTACATCGCAAGGTCATCTGGAAAGACATCAAGGAACTCGTTCACCATCAAAATCGACTCTGTGGAAAGGACTTTAGGCTCCATATCCCTAACCCTCACAAGATGATAAAGAAAACCCTTAGGGATCCAACTTTTGGGATTTAATGCAAGAGATGAACCTACCCTTGACCACCAAATCATGACTCTCCCACTCAAGGGTGAGTTCATTTGGGAATTGGAATTTGACCCTATGTGTTCTACAATCAATAGTGGCATAGTATGCATGCAACCAATCTATCTCAAGAATGACATCAAAATCAACCATATCTAACTCAACAAGATCACAAGGCAATATTTTATGCAAGATGCAAATAGGACAATTTCAATAGACCTTACTAGCAACAATAGATGCACCAATAGGAGTACACACCTCATAAGACTCATATAAAAATTCGGGCTCAACATGAAACTTTTTGGCAATAAAAGGAGTAACAAAAGAAAGAGTGGCACCCGGGTCTATCAATGCATACACATAAAAATTAAAGAATTTTAATATACCGATGATGACATCGGCCACCTTATCTACCCCTTGCCTCCCATGTAAAGCATAAAATCGATTATGCCTTGGGGAACCACCTTGTTGACCTCCTGTTCCCAAAGGAACCACATTGGCATCCCGACCTTGTGGATGAACATCCTTACCCTTTTTCCGGTTACGTGCGCAGTCCATCATTTTATGGCCCACTTCCCCACAACTATAGAATGCATTAGTAGCCCTCAAGAATGGGCCACCATGACCCTTACCACATCTTGGACACACGGGTCTAGGTATCACACTACCACCCTCTTGGGGCCTTGGGTTAGTAATTGGTAAATCTCCCATTACGAACATAAGAAGACCCTTGGCCTTGGTGAAACTGGCCACCCTTGGTACTTTGGAACTTACCATCAGAATGAGCTCTCTTGGCCTCTTGACCCCTTCTCTTCCTCAATTTCTCCCCCTCTAGTTGTTCGGCATAAGTCATCAAACAGGACAAATCCATGTCATTAATCAACATAGTGGTACGACATTCTTCACTTACCAAATCGGAAACACCTATCACAAACTTATTCATCCTAGACTTTGGGTCGGCAAACAAATTTGGAGCATGTTTTGAGAGTTGGTTGAACCTGAGGGCATATTCCCTCACACTAATAGATCCTTGCTTCAAGTTCATGAAGTCCACCAATTTGGATTCCCTAAGCTCAAGAGGGAAGAACCGGTTGAGGAAGGCCGCCTTAAACTCCTCCCATAATATCACATTTTTGTTCCCCTTCTCCTTCCATTGAGTGTACCAAATTGGAGCCACCCCACTGAGTTGGTAAGCAGCTAACTCCGCCTTTTCTTCTGATATTACACCCATTTTGGACAATATCTTGTAAATCTCATCAATGAATTTTTGAGGCTCGTCATCCACCTTAGACCCATTGAACTCCGGTGGGTTCATCCTCATGAAGTGAGAGCATCTCGGACTCACCAAGGAAAGTGAGAGCATATCGGACTCACCAAGAGCCGATTGTTCCTCGGGTATGCAGACTCTTCTTCCTCTTGTGTTGGGCATGATCTAGCATAGAAAAGAACAATCGTTAGGGGGAAAAAACTTACCATAACTTCTATAACATGACATAGAATAAGAAGAAGGGAAACATTTTCTAAAACGACTCATAGCCTCTTACTCATAGTTGTGGTGCATAACACAACCATGAATAAGACCCTAATCGACACGGTGTATTGGATGCCGAGGACCATTAACAACCTAGTGCTCTGATACCAAGTTTCTCACGACCCAAGCCAAGGGCCTAGAAATGACACGGCGTATGGGAAAACACAAAGGGACCCCAAGCAAGCCTCGTAACGTATCATTACACATCCTTTATCGTAGAAGCGATACTATAACAAGATGAGATAATAAATAGGGATAACCGGTGCTAAGGGGCTTCTTTCATATCAAAAAGTATTAAAAGAGTCAAAAGAGTAGAGCTCATAGCATATAAATAACATGTCCAACAACACCTCTAACCATAGAACTTAGCGGAGGCTAAGACAAACAATCGGTCTCACCCTCATAGTCAAGTATACAAATAAAAGGAAAAAGAGTCTTTGAACATAGCATAAATCAAAGTCAATGTCCCCGAAGTTGAGGACTCACCACTTGTTTTGTAGAGGAATCATACAAGCCATGTGTAGGGGGAGGATCTATTGGGGCTCCAGTTCCTACATGGTAACATCATGTAGGCATAGAGTATGCATTAGTATGTTTGAATGTACTAAGTATGTAAGATGCGATGCAACAATGGACAGGCAACATAGTCAAAATGCATAATTAGGCAATAGATAAACATATAACAATGTGACATGCATGAATGATACTTGAAGTAAACATGCTTGTATATAGAACATATTACATGTGTAGGGAGAGACCATTATTAGTGAATAACCCAAGGCCTACCACATGAGGCGAATGAGGTACAAACCCCTTAATAAGGTTGGACGAACCTACCACCTCCTGAGAGAGGCGATTGAGGTACAAACCCCTCAATAAGGTTGCACGGGTCTACCACCTCCCGAGCGAGGTGATTGAGGTACAAAACCCTCAATATGGTTGCAAGGGCCTACTACCTCCCGAGTGAGGCAATTGACGTACAAACCCCCCCAGCAAGGTTGCAAGGGCCTACCACCTCCCAAGCGAGGCGATCGAGGTACAAACCCCTCAAAATGGTCGAACAGGCCTACCACCGTCTAAGCAACGCGATCGAGTTACAAATCCCTCCACATGGTTACCCGGGACTACAACAATATGGAGATAATATCATATGCATACATTTTTTTCATTATCATATAGTCAGTCAACTTATAAGACTTGCATTGGTCCTTCAAATCCTCAAGGAATCATAACAGGACATTTTATCAAACTCTTGGCAGGTGTGAAGTGCCAGTGTAGAACCATGCAATTCAAGCACAAAATCATGCTAGAAAATTCAGTGTAAAACCATCAATAGATACTTGGTAACAACCTCAAGATACATACATCAAATCCTTCATCAAATCTCATAATAGATCTTAGATTCATAGCTCAAAACATACTAAAACAATCACAATTTCTTGAAACCTCAATATAGTGTGTAGTGAAATTCATAATGAGTAAGACCCATGAGTAAATCAACTTTAAATCATGTAATTTAAGTAAAACGGAAGCTTGGGCACCCTGAGTGGAAGGATCCAATGGTTAAAACCCATATACCTTGACTATGGAGAATCCTTAAAGAAGTTTGGAAATGGAGACTTGAAGCTTGAATGAGAACCTTAAGATTCGGATAAGTTTTGGGACTTGAGATTTTGGGTGAAATATTTGTCTAAGTGTTTGAGTGAGTATTAGGGATTGTTTTGGATGATATGAGGGTGAAATATGGCTGAGTATAGGTATTTTCACGCATGGGAGGACCTAGCCCCAAGACCCAAAGGCCTTGGACCGGACAAGAAAGGTGGCACATTTTAACACTGTGGCGCGCCCTTGGCACGTCGCGCCTAGGGCACGGATCGTCACTGAAAATCACATTTTTGTGATTTTTGAATTTTGATATGGTTGCTCTATAATTAGGATTAGACCCATCCCCTACACAATTTGACCCCCTGATCAAGAATATGAAGTCAAATTTTTGATATCCTGTATGGATTTTGAGATATATGAAAATTACAATTTCGGGCACTTCCGAGGCATATTTTTAGGCACTTCTTGGGATCGTTTCAAAGAAGACACCTTGCATCTTTGCCAAGTACATGACAAAATGAGAACCGATTGCTGGTATGATATTCAACAACTACCATTGAAAAAAATTTAAACAATTAAGAGAATTGAATACATAAACAGAAACTAAACAAAGAGTATACTACCCAGGAAATTACTGTAGATTTTAATCACAAAATATACTAAAAAGATACAAAATAAAATGAATTTCTCTTACAAAATAAAAAACCACTCAATTGTGTGTACCTGGAAGTGAATGGTGGGATGAATCTTGTTAAACCTACAAGAAAACATAAAATTATGAAATATCTAAACTTCAACAGTTCAATTGATTTTTATTCAATTAATTAACATATCTTAACAAAAAAGACAATCTCTTGTTAGATACTAAAATCTGAAATAGGATATTTGTATGGATTTGAGATCTTGAAGATAGAGACCATGAAAATTAAAGATGGAAATGAGCACCACAATATACCTGTGAATCTCCTTACTCAAGTAATGCGTTGAGGGAGACGCTTACCTAAAGAATCTGATGGTTAAGTGCAAAATAGGGTTTTTCCCAAAAAATATTATTTTCTTATTGATATAATTGGAGGGAACTGTTAATTGTAGTAGAAAATTTTGGAGAGAAAATAAACAGATGAAAATTGTGTTATGATTAATTACTTTTGCTGGCAACATATTTTAATTTCCATTAAAAGATAGCCTTTTAGAGGCTATTGCTCATATGCCGCTAATATTTTAGCTAAAAGAAATAATTAGTTGCAATTGATTAATGCCGCTATAAATTAAGCAATAATTTAATCAAAGGGGAAGATGGGACTAAGGGGTGTTTTCTTAAAACATAGCATAAGAGTCAAGCTTAATAATACTAAATCATATTAACGTCCAACGAAACCTCATTGTAACACCCCACACCTTACATGTACTTGTCCTATGCACATGAAACATGAGATGACTTTGTTAAATTAGTGCCAATTCTTAAAAACGCTTGAATCTCAAATTAGAGGGCGATATGTACGTCTAACGCTTAAGAGGGTCGAGTGTATATAAGATTTAAGTGAAATTGAGGAGATCGCGGCCTTAAATAGAGTGAAAGAATTGAGTTTCTTATAGGACTTAGGAAGCTAGTAGGTCATTTACCTACTCGCTTAGCTTAAACTTGCTAGCTAGATGGAGATGAGACCCGACGCCGAATCTGTCCAAGTCAGATTATGGATAAAGTCCGTGTTATGGATGTAACTTTAGCCCATGATTTAGCATCATAAATGAAATGTATTTCCAGTCCAAGAAGAATATAAAATTTTCCCAAGCCCATTACAATTCATTTGATAATTTAGGCCCAAAGTAACTAAAGAGAAAGGAGAAGAATGGACAGCAAAAGGCCCATCAAGTTGGAGCCCCTTAAGGCCCAAGTGAAAGGAGCAAGAATCTGCATCTTATCCTTAATATATTAAGGATAAGAAATCAAAATTAAGTTGGCCAAGAGGTCTTTTAAAAAGGGATGAAGGCAGCCCCCTAAAGCCATCCCAACTTGGACAAAAAATCGGCTTTACTTGGTTATTCTTTGTTCGCTTTCAAAGTGTGAAAAACAGGCCTCACAACCTTACAAGGATTCACAAAGAAGATCTAAACCTTGAGTTTAAATATAAGTAAATCTACTTATGCACTTAGTATGGTTTGTCTATAAAAAACAGAGAAATAAGCTAATTATACATGTGCTGAAAAATTTTGCACAGCATGTATCCTAAGGATTGTTGTACACTTTTCTTGTTAATTAAGAAGCTTTTCTCTTATTGGTTGGTTGTATTATGAGGTAAGACTTATGTCTTTAGCAAAGGCTGATTTGATAGTAATGTAACCAGGCTGCTTCACCACTGTTACAGTCCGTAAAGATAACTTATTGTAGGATATCTTAATTGTACTCTTAAAAGAAACTTGTGAGCTGATAATTGGAAATTTTTGTTTCATGACCTTCACCTAATTTGGTACTATTTGTGGATTATTCTAAGACTGGTTTTATGTGTAAAAACATTGGATACAGTTTGGGTAAAGTTGAAATAGTTTCAGGATTGTTGACGTCGAAATGTAGCGAGAATACAAATGTGATGCTGCCTATTTTTGTGTTGTGCTAGATTGTTATGTCTTGTACCCTATGAAATGTTGTAAGATTGTTAAAGGTCTAAAACAAGATGTATATGACATGTACGTAAGAATGGTTGTTAGAAAATACGATTATAAGTGAAAAGGTTGAAGGAATGCCTTTGGGTCGCTAATTATAAGCTTGCTGCCGGGGTGTTAGTTTTTATGATATTGGGCTGCCAAAAAGTGTTTCTTTGCTACTAATACTAGTCTTACTTCCTATTGTATTTTAGATAAATATTTGGGGGGAAAAGTGGTCACTCCAAGGTAGTAACGAGGTCACACAACGAGTTATGTAAGGCTACTTGATTTCATATTATTTGGCATGAAACATAGATCCCTCCTTGGTACATAAAGACACTTACCAACTCCAACACAACTATTAACCGGGTTTGCACTCTTTCACTTGTTCATATGCTCCTATGCATAGTCACCATCAAATCTGCATACATATTTGGATACCAAGGCACATGGGTTCTTGTTCCTAAAAAAGTTTCACGAGTTGTTTCATCTCATACGCATTTCATTATTTGTGTAACGTACTTTTTTCATTGTCATATTGGCTTGTATGATTATTTACATGTCACATGCTACATCTATATTCCTACAACTCCAATATTATGACCACCAAAAGAATCATCTCAAAAGTAATTGAAAGATAAAGTATATTGCCTATTGATGGGTGGTAACCCGAGGGGTGGAAGAATCAGTTAGCCAGGGTCGATCATATCATGAGGGGGGGTAGCCTAAGGGGTGAAAGGAAAAGCCTAGCCAGGGCCGATACTGATATAGATTTACCACTGATCAGTTGGTGATTTTTATTACATGTTGTGCACAGATTATACAGTAAAGGTAAAGTAATAAAAAGAACATAAAGTACAGGATCCCATAGTATAACTACAGGTGGTCTGTTATCCTACACTAGTGCATAGTTTCATTTGAGTTGTTACTTCATATACAACATTTCCTGCCTTACATATTCAGTACATTATTTCATACTGACGTCCCTTACGAGGGACTAACATTTCATGCTACAGGTACAGGTGCTAGTAGATCTCTCCAGTAGGAGTACAGGATATCCGACTGTTGTTACCAAACTCCAGGTTGCTTCAGAGCTTTGTGTGTCTAGATCCATACCCCGAGGGAACTGGACATGATAATTTTTAATCATCCAGCTAGAGCAAGAATAAAAAAAACCAAACGAATCCATATATCCATATAATATATATATATGGTACCTGTATTTACACAAACACATATATGATATAGCAATGGTTCAATGTAAGAAAACCTTGATTGAATTCTTTTTTATGAAGTCGCAACTATCCATTACAAAACAATGAATTCCGTTCTTACAAGTAAATACTCAAGACCCAAGTAGGCTTACAAAGCAAATCATGATATGAAAGTGCTTTCTGGGTCGTCTCAAACCTTGTAATCGGTATTTATCTCCAAAATGCTTGGAGATACACATACAAACCCTTCTGGATTATATCCGAAGATATGGAAAGAGATGTTTTTATGTCAGCAACAGAAGCCCTAAATTATGGAATTGTTGATTATGTAGCGGTTAACGGAAGAAAAAAGGCAAATGAAATGTATGCAAATTACGCAAAGCTATTGTGATTTGCGATTTTCTCTTCGAATTGAATATTCTATTAAATAGAAGTAATTCACCATCATTTTTTCATTTTATATTTAGTCCAGACAGGGCCTCTCTCGACCCTTATTAGATACTTTTCCTTATCTAGAGGCTTTGTAGACTATGTAAATTAAAGTGTGGTCATGTCTTATACTTTAGACACTGTGGCCCCAACGACCTAGCCATATGCATTTCCTTTTGTCTTGTTATTACTGCTTACTTTCTTAAAGGCATGTTGAATAAAGAAATCCCTTATAATATGTATAGAAAGTGCATACATACAGGTTGGTTCTCCCGAGCCTTATCGGCAGCAGGTGCCAGTCCCCCTTAATGGGACTTTAGGCGTCACACTCACCCTCAAAAGTTAGTATCCAAATAACAAAGTCTAGAAATAACATGATGGAAAGTGGAATTTTATCCCTGAATGTGGAGGACTCACCAAACAAATCTTTGGTCGGATGCCTAACCGAGTGGAGGTGGTGGAGGATAGTACGGTGCTCGTGTTCCTGCATGGTTAGATTATGCAAGAAAAGAGTATGTGTTAGTTCTTGGAATGTATTAAGGGGTGCAAACAGAAAAAGGATATAAGCCATATACGACAATATGCATAGTCATAGTCAACAAATGTGGGCTCAACATGTCATGCATGCTCCATGTCATTGTCAAATAATATAGGGATAAGTAATCAAGTTACATAGCATATTATGCATAGATGGATAGCACCACAACCGACATATAATGCCAAGAAAGCTACTACTTGGAATCTCGGTGTTCACCCCACACCGACTAAAGGGGTGGTTTACCTTGCCGGGGTAAGCCAAACACTCGCCTTGCGGGTACATCCCCCTTTCCATAAAGTGTTCCATGGTTACCTTACTAGCACACTCCCTTTTTTGGTACCTATGGTTGTCTATCTTATTGGAACATTCCCCATTTTTGTATATTTATGCTTTATTGACCCTGCGAGCACACCCTCCCATTTCGGTATATCTTTCACAAATACCATATGGGAACATCTCCTACTTTGGACTAATCGGAAAAAGACAAGCTATATGGATCCATTAGCTAATTCAATTACCTATGGTGGCAACATAGTTACGGGCCAATGGTTATTTACCAAGGTCCAGTTAGCTCTAGGTCACAATCCCAAGGAATACTCAAAATATTATCATTTCCATAATATGATAACATTTCAATATTCTCAAACTTCACAGAGTAGCTCATCAAAACCAAAGCTTCATTATATCAAAATATGGCATCATAACTTCTCATAGCTTTCACCCTATTCCCATAGTTCGTAGAATATAAAAAAGCCCTTTCACAAACCATATCATGCTCCAATCATATATCTTGCCATAGAACATTCATTAACATCGGAAGCTTAGGTCATAACGTAGCAAAACATAGTGGCTACATATTTGTGCCAAAAATCATGCAAGAACATCATATTTAAACGTGAAGAGATAGTGAAAACCCTTTTTCAAATCATACATAATAACCCACCAAATCATACCAAAATATAGTCGAGGTACCCTTAAACCCTCGTGATAACATCATATATATTTCATATCTTGTCATCTCATAATATCATGTAAAGCAAAATGGCATAGTATTCGTCATAGTTACCTTTAAAAATCATGTTATGGAAATAACCCATGAAACCTTCATAAAACCCTAACTTGGGGAGAAGAAGCTTAGAAATAAAATAGTTGAGCCTGTGCGCGAAAGATCCCTATAATCAAAATCCATACACCTTGGTGTTTATGATAGAGAAACCCTGATTTGGGGAAGATGGAACCAAAACCCTAGCTTGTTCTTCCTTTAGGAGCTCAAAAACTTGGGAGCATTTAGACTTATGAATTTTTATAGGGGAATGAGAGGAGATATGATGGGTTTAAGGTTAGAATCTGATAAAAGGGCCTCCTAAGGGTCTAAAATGATGTAGGATAAGCATTAAAGGCTAAAAAATGACAAAAATATCCCTAATAAAGGAACTGGTCGGACCGACCTACAGACCTCGTCTACGACTCCTAGTCCACTCTAGAGTCTCTAGAGAATGGAACGAAACCTTGGCTTATGACTCGTAAAGCAGTTTATAAGTCATAAACACCTCTCGTAGGCGAGACGGAGGAACATCCTGTCATTAGAATCTACCGTGAAACATCCTTCTACGACTTGTATAAGGCTTTACGAGTTGTATTACGAGTCAGACTGGACTTTAGGAGTACCCCAGATTGCACCAAGTCCGCCAAGTCCTACGAGCCACTCTTATGAGTTGTATTATGGCCTACGGGTCATAACTCCTTTCATAAACACCAATTGAACCAAAACTCACTCATATTTTTGAACTTTGCATGCCCAACCCAAGTGGGGTCTTACAATATCCCCCCCCTCCCGGGAACATTCATCCCTGAATGTGCTAAGGTCAGCTCTTAGAATGAATTTATGCGTCCCCTACGAATGCACCATTTATCAAAACACCACACATGCAACATTTAAATCCTAAAACTATGTTTTCAAATAATACTTATAATTCAAGTCTCAAAACCACATGTACATGCATAAATATCATGAGGATGGCATGGAAGGAAAAATAATCGTAAGTCAAGAAGATCGCATTACCTTAAGCTTGATCAGAACGGAATAGATAAGGATATAGTTTCATCATATTGACTTCGGCCTCCCATGTGTCACTTTCTACATGTTGGTTCCTCCAACGGGCTTGGGCGGAGGGTATCTCCTTATTTCTCAACCGCTTAACTTGCCTATCAAATATTTGTACTGGAACTTCTTCATACTCCAAGTTTTCAGCGACATCAACCACCTCTAAAGGCAATATGGATCTAGGATCTCCAACATATTTTCCCAACATAGAGACATGGAAAACTAGGTTAACCATGCTCATCTCTATGGGTAATTCCAATTCATATGCAATCTTTCCAATACGCCTCAAAATTTGGTAAGGCCCTATATATCTAGGGCTTAATTTTCTCTTCTTCCCAAAATAAATCACACCCTTAATTGGCGAAACCCTCAACCTTGTACTCAAGGTCTCTCTTCCTTGTGTCAGTGTAGGACGTTTGCGACTTTGAGCCTCTTTCAATCTCTCTTTTATCATTCTCACCTTCTCTAAGGCATCAGTTACAAGATCCGATCCCAGCAAAGCTATTTCTCCCACATCAAATCAACCAATCAGGGATCGACAACGCCTCCTATAAAGGGCTTCGAAAGGAGCCATCTCAATACTTGAGTGGTAGCTATTGTTGTAAGCAAATTCGATGAGCAGAAGGTGCTCATCAAAACTATCCTTAAATTCCAAGATACAAGCCCTGA
>JAPFFP010000089.1:1250696-1265262 GCA_026153255.1 Solanum medicagineum
TCCATTTCGAATTTCGAGAATCGGTTTTGCTCAAATCAATTGAGTTTTGAATCGATTTTTCGACTGTCGAACAATAAATTTTTTACTTTTCTTTTAAGAGTCGGTCATTTTCCGACGTAACATAGCCTATTCGTTGATTAACCAAATTTAATCCAATCTCTTTTCTTTGATCACTTATCCATATTTGATCCTAATTCCCTAGTGCTTTAGTACGGTGAGTCAGAGAAGGAACTTAAGTGGACACCTGAGGGCTGAGAAATAGTAGAGTGTCGAAAAAAAGAGAGTAATGTCGACCAAACAGTGTTGGTTCGCGTTGTCTCCGCATCGCGGAGCAAACGTGGATGCACATTGTTTTGGTCCTGAAAATTTGAAATTTGCAGTCAGTTATTCAGTGCTGATTCGCGATGTTTCCGCACCGCGGATCCATTGCGAATGTGTATTGCTTTAAAAAAATGATAATAATATTCTTTATTTTAATTATTTTCTTTTTAGGGTGTCTACTTATTCGTAGGAGGTAGTATCTTTTGATAGGATATAAATAAGTTTGAGTATTGAAAGATGAATCTTTGAAGTGTTAACAAGGGTCGTTTAATTAAGGAGGCATGAAGGGGATGAAAGGAAGTGAAGTGTGCTAAGAGCGCGTGGGAATTGAGCCATGTCAGCCATATCCATAAATGTATCCCACCTACCCGCAACCTACATTATAGCCAGGCAAAGACCTACACGATCCTCTAAGGAAAATTCCAACTAGGTCTAAGTTTACATTTAGGGCAAGCCTATGGAATCTAGAAGCAACATCAGACATCTTTTTGGAGAGTGAGAGTTGTTTGTGTACCCATTTGTAATCAACTAGTTAGGTTTGTAGTGGTGTGCATGGGTAATTCTTCTTGGTGAGGACACATGATCATCCAAGGTCAGTAACTGAACGAATTGTTAAACATTCTGCATGAGTTCGTATATATACAGAAGTGCTAGGAGCGAGTAGTTTCTACCGAGGACACTGAACGTTGTCGCTAAGGTTCAAAGAGTGTGGCGGCATGATGTTCATTCTACATATTAATATAGGGAGTCGCATGCATGTATCTTAGTTTGCCCGAGTACGGACAAAGCTGTAAGTGTGGGGTGGTGATTTTAGGCATATTTATACGCTAATTAAACAATAATGCCCATTTAAAGAGATAAGCCAGAGGGTAAGTTCATAGAGTCTAGGTGTTTTAGTGTATTTTTCTCTTATTTTGCTAACACAGGGCCGAGTGCGCTGGTTGGTTGTGTTCTTGCAGGATTTTGCTTTAATTGGGAAAGTCTAGAGTTAAACTCAGAGTTGAGGGAAGAACACAATGTGAAATTCGGAGGATCAGTGGAAGCAACCAAAAGATTAAAAGTCCACGTGGCAGACTTGGAACAAGGTTGTGAAAGATGAAAAATGTAGAAAAAGGCGCGAAGCTGAAAAGTGTGCAAGCTTTGCGTTGCAGACCTGTGCAAAAATTATGTAAAACAGCCTAGTCATCAAATTAAGAGGAAAGTCAGAAAATACAAGGGGTCCGCATCGCAAACTTTAGGACTCGATGCAGAAAAGTCAAATTACGAGATTTCTATTATTATTTTATCATAGACTTTAGGTTTAAATTCTGTTCTTTTATGCGAAAACTGCAGTAGAGACGACGAAGAACTCTTTTCAACAGTATTTTGGTTAGTTTAATCTTTAGCTTTTGGTTCTTGATGCTTTCTAATTCATTCATGATGTATTTCATGTCCATGAGTGGCTAAGTCTCCATATTCTGGGGTTGTAGCCACAGACAATGTGTAGTTCTTAACTTTGAATGTCTATGAATGGTTTCTTTCGGTTATTCCTATGCTATTTCTATCTATATTTCTTAGCCTAATCAACTAGGGGGTAAATTAATTGTTCACTCTGGATTCGAGAGATATTGGAGTGGATAGAACGCAGTAGTATAGGGAGCTTGTTCAACACTAGGAAACTAGGTTGATTCGTGTAAGGGAGACCAGTGACAACTAACCATTACATCTCGCTCGGTTCATAATACGGGAAGATAACTTTAATGCATTTTTATTGATTTGTCCATCCCCGCTCAATGATGTAGTTAGACAGTTAATAACGGTAGGCCAGCAGAGGCGTGCAACCCTATTCAGGTATATTAAACCTCGTGAATCATTAGTCAGGAAACCAGACATAGATAGATATTGTTAAGGCTAAACAGATTCGCAAAGGTTACAACCCTGGAATTACTCATCAATTAATATCTTGTAATAAAATTCATACTAATTTAGTGGAAATTTGTTCTTTACAGTCATTTTACTTATTTACACAAATCTCTTTTTACTCAAGCACCATAAATGTCATAACTGAGATTGGTGACCGATTTAATTCAAATCCTTTAGGTTCGACAACCCGGCTCTTTAATTAGGGCCACTATATTACTAGTGAGACCACGTACACTTGCGTGTGTTGGGGAGCAACACATACATATATACTCCCACAATTAGGGATGACAATGGGGTGGGTGTGGGGCAGGTTGAGCTCAACTCGCAAATTTTTTAAACCACCCTGCCCCGCCCTACCGCCGCATAATGGATTTTTTCATTTTTGCCTCGCCCGCCTCGTCTTGCATAGACCCGTCCCGCAAAACTTTTAAACATTTTGTCGCCCCGCATATTATTACTAATGCCATAATCCATCAATTTTATATCATATAGTACTCCGTATAATCAAACCAGATTATGAGAGTTGATTCTGTTTCACGCATACATCAAATTTAACATATTCTGTTTTATATCATTTAAAACAGAATGCATATACGTAAGTACAGGATTTAAGTTAAATGTAACTTAGATAAAGTAACCTATTAATGTAACATTCAAAATATAACTTAATAAATTAAAATTTAAAAAATATTATTTTAAAATAAATATATAAATAGTGTCACTTAATAAATAAAACAGTATGAGTTTTGGGAGATATATCTACTAAAAGAAGTACTCTAAGAAAGTTGGTTTGAGGATTTGGAATGCGCTGATGAATTTTACATACGACTAACACTACAAATGATGTGGGCGGTAGAAGGAGATGCTCCCTTAATTAAACTTTTTATATTTGAGTTTTAGATAGAAAAAATTTATAGAGTTCAACGCAATATAAATTTAAAATAGTCGGACACTAAATAAAAAATATTATATACTACTATTAATAGATTTGGATATATTTGTGACCTGCTTTTGGTTGACTTTGTCCTGCAACTATTTTATACCAATAACAAGCATACACACGAGCGGAGCCATGTTGAGGCTTAGATTTCGAACGATCTGATTAAAATTATTTTTGTATAAATATAGTAGATGTTGAATTCTCTTCGACTAATTATGTATTATTTTGAACTTTCTAAATAAAAATTTTGGCTCTCCCATGCATACAAACAATACCACATAATTTGATAGATTTGTACAATATCTGAGTTAAATTAACTTATAACAGCATGTAATTTTATTGGTATTGAATTGTACCCCCGGTTCCATATTATATAGACATCTTTCTATAAATATTTGTTTCATATTATATGGACACTTACTAAATTATGATAGAATTAATTATTTTTTTCCCATTTTACCCCACCATTAGTATAATATTTGAAAATTTCAAGAGACTTGATTAATTACTTTGACATTCAAAAAGTAAACTATTCTTACATTTTATGTATATTTTTACTGATTTAATTTAATGTACATTGATATTAATAAAGGATAAAATGAGTAAAGTATTAATGTTTTCTTGGAAAATCTATCATGTCTGTATGTTATTTTGAGAATATTGAAGTATATGTTGATTTGTACAGAGGTGGGGGATAAAGAATGGTATTTTTTGTGCATGAGGGGAAGAAAATACAAGACCAAATAGAGTGACAAAGCTTAAGCCTGTTTATTCTTCTTCTATTACGCAACAACAATGCTGCATTATTGGACTCAAGAAATGCTTAGGAAGTGCTGGCAAAGGCACTAAAACTGATTGGATGATGCATGAGTTTCGTCTCCCACCAACTTCCTAACATATTTATTCTTAGACCACACACATTTACGTATCGCCTATTCGAATGTTTTTCCCATTGATTTGGAGTTAGAATTTTCATTAAGGAGGTTCAAAATTTGAACAAGGGAATTTGACACCTGCACATTCTATTTATTACTTCTTAAAGGGTGTGTCAAGTCAATATTAGACAAATAAAAATGGACCGCCAATATACTTGTATGTTCTCTTCAATATTAAGTAGTACTATTCATTAGCTAATGTATCAAAAATATAATTGCAGCAAGTTTGGACCCTATGTAGAATATTGAAGAGGACTTCCAGTAAGTAGAAGAGATCATCATCATCATACAATACACAAGAAGTGATGAAGCATCCAATAAGCTTTAAAGATATGACTTTTCAACAAATAATTATGCAGCTCAAATGGATGAAATTAGGAACCAACAAAATCTAATATCTCTTGAGTCTACATTGGCATCATCAAGCTCAAGCTTTTGGAACACAAATAGTCAAGAGGAGTACTTGTTAAGTGATAAATGGGATGACCTCAAATCAATAGTTAATAACGGGTATGTGGTAATGTGATGGTTCTATTATTTTTATTCTTGTATGCATCTTTTTCAAGTCGTATCGGTATATTTATATGTACATATTATTATTATTTACATATATATATTAAGGAAACTTTGGGATATTATTGGATGATCTATCTATGCAAGCTGTACCACTTGTTAGTCCGCATGACGGAGCATATGTATAAAGGTTAAACTTAACCCCTAATTACGGTCAAAGGCACTACCACCAATTAAGGTCACACTTATTTTAGACAGACACTGAAAATAGGTAGTTATGGCTGCATTTATGTTGGACTGACCTTCAGAAATGGAGTTTTTATATAACTACAGATTTTTATATTTAATTGGTCAAAAATATTTATTATAATTGACCCTTAGCTCAATCATTTACTCGAGTAGATAATATTATACTAAATCCTAAAAAATATATACTAAAAGACCATAAATTCACATGCTCCATGTTTGGCCTATAAATTAGCCCCTGCCTGCCAACTCCACAACTCCCACTCCCCGCTCTATCTTAGCCGGTAGGTTTTTCCTGGATTTCGATAAATGTTTTTGGAGTAAGAAACTTATTTTCATCCAAGCACACTCTAACCCTCTGGTTGGATGATAATTTGCCGTGAAGTATGGTATTGTATCCTACTGCACAATGTTTGTTGTTTGATTTGACCATATGGTATAGTATCATTATTTCTAAATTTACAAAAAGGTCCTTAATTATTATAAATATTAAATATTTTTTTAAAAAAATCAAGTAGAGAATACAAGCTAATATATCTCCAATTCATACAAACAACACAAGAACATAAAAAGTAAGAACTATAAAAAACAAACCTCAAAAAATAAACTAAAACTTGAAATAAAAAAAAGAGGGGGAAGAAAAGTTTCATGAATTGATGCGGAGGAAAATAAGTAATACAAAAGCAGTAATATACTGAGGTAAAATTTAATAAAAAATAAAGGATAAATTAGAATTATTTAAATACAAAATAAATGGTGGTATAATTGAAAAAAAAAAAATAAGAGAACCATGAAATACCAAAAAATCGGTAGTTCCAAAAAGTGAAGGTTTTCATGATTATTGAACCATGAAACCAAACCAAACCATACCATATCATATAATTAATGAAACAGTCAAAACAAACGTGGTTGTCTTGTACCATACCACCAAAAACCACCACTCAAACAAGCTGTAAATTTCATGCTTTTAACATTGTCAGTAAAAGGCTAATGCATATGGGATTGTCAGCCAAATTATGCTCATCCTTTGACACGGAACAATATTTCCCAAGCATGCGACTTTTAACTCCCAAATTCAGTTTGGCTCAAACCTTCTAACACAGTGTCAGATGCAAACATTTGGGAACATAGGAATGCACTAGACTGCACACAAGTCCAAGACTGATGCAAACTTTTAGTATGAATATCCACAATCAACTGATAACTTATTTAGATTCTTCAAACATCACACAAGACTCAGCTACCTCATCCTTTAAGAATAAAAAAGTTCAAAAGGAGAGAGGAGAGATACTATGCACAAAGTTAAACATGATGACAGGCAATAATTTGAAGTGTAATTCTCAATAAAATCCTAAAGACCATCAAAAGTTGCTACTGCTTGAGGCACATTTGACATTGGATTATATGGTTCTATGTGATGTACGGGGCTCCTTTGATAGCATTAGAAAGCTAAGGCTGATGAGAGTTATGCCCTTGATCTTGATGCGCGTTTGAAGGTGACGTGACTACTGGTATGTCTAAGCTGCTCCTTTCTGTTTCAGATGCGACCTCTCTTACATCAGCTATTCTAGACTCCGTTGGTTGAATATCACTCCACTCACCATTTCCAATCGGCTGATGGTTTGTTTGATCTACTGCTAGATCAACTACATTCTCTGGAGGCACGTGATTGATGGCCCTGGAAACGCTTAAACATGCTTTGTCCACGTTCTCTTCTGATAAATCCACATGCTTGGTTTGTGGTAAATTATTAATACTACTTGAGCAAGACTCAGTCTTCTCAAACACTTGATTCATATCTACATGCTGCCTGTCAAGAGGAAAATCATCATTCAAGTAATAACTTCTGAGCCAAATAAGAGGAAAACAACATAAATAATATAGAAAATACAGCTGAGAATGAAGCAGATGCAACTTTGAAATCCTACATTTGAAACACCCACCCTCCCAAACACTTAACCACTATTCTCACAGTATTAAAGTGAGGGGGGATAGGATGGCTTTGGACTCGACTCATGATTTTGATAATGTGAATGTGAGAAGCTACTAAATTATCAAATAAAATAAAATGCCGTTTACGTTTGTAAAGCAGCATTTGAATAGACATGTGTGCTAGAAGATTAACCCTGCAATGGTTAACGAAAATCATAGTTACTTTTCAGCAGATTTAACTTTTGTCTAGTGTATCTCTATTATAACTCTTTAAGTTCCTAACACCAAGCTAAAGAGATGTAGCGTTCTAAAGGTAATTTTTCCATAAAACAATGCTTATACAAAAGGGGTACACTATTCTTATGAAGATTCTGGTGGAATTACATGGGTATGTTGTTGTATTCCTACAAAGATTAGCTTTTGATTGACATGCCTTCACCAGAATCTGCTCCTGCTCAAAGCCTACTATAATGTAGAGTGGATGAAATTTCATGTAATATGTTTCGAGGAAATCAGAACAAGGGAAAAGGATTATGCAAACAAAAAATGTAGTCTCAAGTCTGTGAAATTTTTAACACAGATAATATAGTAAACCTTGTTAATTGTGCTTGCAACATATTCACATATGCCAGCAGTTCTTGCTTCTCCTTTGCAGTAGCAGACTCTCTTTGTACAGCTTCTCTTATTCTAGCTTCCGCATCAGCCTCCGCTACTCTGACCTTCTCTTCTGCCCGAACAACAGCCCCTTCCAGTATTACTGCCTGTTCTCTAGCTTTTGCGAGCTCGGAACGCCATAAATGTGCTTCTTGAATTGCCGAATCTCTCTGCTTTATCAGTTGATCCATTTCCTTACTCAGGGCCATAAACTTCTCTTCGAACTCCCTCAGCTACAAATATAACATTCAAGAACATGAGTCAGATACGATGCAATAGCTGATTAGAAATGATATACATGTCATAACTGCAGGTAATGATATAGTATTAGTACCTTGGACTTTGACGATTCCAGTTGCTTTTCTGAATCTGCCTTTAAGCGCTCAACTTCAGCACAAGCAATTTTCCTTTGCTCATTCATAGTTTGAGCTGCAGATGCAGCAGCCTCTGCGGCTTCGGCGGTTTCAGATAGTTTATCTGCTAACTCTTTTATCGTCGAATCCCTTGCACGTATTTCCCTGGCCAGATTTTGCAATTCTTCGTCCTTAACTTTCAGTGTCTCCTGCAGTAGATAGTCAATAAAGCAATGCCTTCGTAAATTTGTCAACTCAGTTTGTTGTTTACTAACTGTGAATATGTATCATCCAAATCCTTAACGTACAGAACCCACTTAGGGAATTGAAACAGGATTGTTTGCTTATCATTCCACCAAGAGTCTCCTCTTTTCACTTTATTTTCAGGTCCACTGTTTTAAGATTCCAAGGTCCTCAGAGTTTCTAGCGCATGAAGAATTCTTGATGATGTGAGTCAAAAAATAGGAGATGATACAATCTTATCAAACCGCGGCGCAGACCAAGTCGCTAGACTATTCAATAAGATGCCACAATCACAGCATGAGTCTGCCAAAAGAATTAGCTGATTGGTGGTGTCTGGTGTATTCAAGCCCTAATCCAGTTCAGACCTTCAGTTTTCAATGCAATTATTCAGATTGTTGGCAACAAAAGTAAGATGAGTGATGTGGTATAAAGATGCCGACTAAGGGTATTGATTTGAAGTAATTTGAAAAGCAAGTAGGCTGTCCTATATTATCTGACAAGAAAGAAAAAAAGCAAGTGGGCTGTATTTGGTTCAAACTTCATTTCCGTCGGATCAGCCCCTTATAATCCCAATTGCTCAACACCCTAAGGTGTTCAAAAGAAGTGGAGAGGAAGTGTTGACTAGAGTTCTAGAAATCCCTCACTAATGATCTTGAGATAAATAAATGAAAGCACTAGAAAACATGCCTATTTCCTGTTGGCCTAACAAAAATGTAGGTGGCAGACAACTGCAATAGCTTCTACAGACAACCTGAAGGTCTCAAAGCTGATCCCTAAAATCTATACCCTCTTATAGGAGATATATACAACATAAGAAACATGCAGAGTCACTCAGTCACATCAAAAGAAAGCGTGTTGCAAACAGCTAGTGCCTACCTAGCTTTTCACCAACACCAAGGCCCAACACAGAAGATTATCTAGGAAAACATAGCAGAAATTTTATGATTTGAAGGAGACTCTCATTTCCACATCATTAAAGCATGTGTTTGACTTGAATTCAGTTGTACTTCTAAACAAATATTGCTGATTAAAGAAGAAGAAATTGCAGCACATCCTTACCTTCATTATTGACAGGTCATCCATAGGGCCATCAGGTGTGCGGTTCATCATTGCTCCTAAAGCATTTCTCATTGCAATCTGCATTGCTGCCTCAATTTCCTTCGAAGCTTCAAGAGCAGTTGAATTAGCTGCCGCGACTACAGTGGCCACTGTTCCCAATTTTGCTGAACCATTTCCACTTAACGAGTTCACAGCCTCTTTGTGAGCCTTTAAGACAAGCTGTGTTGCACTGATTATATACATTGAAAGAGGAAAACAATGAATAAGAGAGTGAAGATTTTATCATAACTAAGATTAACAATCTGCTATACCCTGTACAAAATTTAGAAAAAGAGAGAGAGAAAAAAAAAGGAGAGATAAAATCTGCCTCATGAAACATAGTATCATCAAAAGCTCCACTATTGAAATGTTCATGTGATTCACTATACAGAAAAAGCAGATAAGGAGTAATAAATAGCACACAAAATGAGGCTGACATATGTGAAACAGCACCCTGCAGGAACACGTCATTAAGTTGGTCTGTCTAAACAAGGGAGAGCAAACCCCCCAACCCACCATCCCAGAAAGAGGATTTTCTCCCTCCACAAGAGAAAAAAAAAAACATAAGAGAAACTGAAGCAGTTGCAGGAGGTCAAGTAAACCTATTTAGACATAATGTGAGGTAGCCTGTTACACAAACTCTTTTAGGAGGCTTGGCCACTATCCATTCCAAGGTACCAAACTTGTCTGGTTCAGTATCTCGAGGTACAATAATGGAGATGAATGTCATTCATGGAATGAGATATTGATAAAATGCACATAATTTGAATCTGGTGTCCATACAATCTAATTATTTATAACAACAATATATCTAGTGTAATCCCACAAGTGGGGTCTAGGAATGGTAGGACATACGAAGACCAACACCCAGATCAGCATATTTAGGGAATACAAGTAAAACAATCTCATGGTGTATGTTCTGTATATTGTTTACCTCTATAATTCTAGAGGTGGATGGTAACTTTTCTTTTTAAAAAAAT
This sequence comes from Solanum medicagineum, assembly GCA_026153255.1. Classification (NCBI taxonomy): domain Eukaryota; kingdom Viridiplantae; phylum Streptophyta; class Magnoliopsida; order Solanales; family Solanaceae; genus Solanum; species Solanum medicagineum. Next base: position 1,260,814 of record JAPFFP010000089.1, read on the forward strand.
GAAAGATAAAACTTTACCAAGATGGTAATAAATAGTATGAGGAAGGATGATTCCTTGTGTATATAAGGAATATAGAAGGTTTCTTTGAGAGAATAAGTCATTTACAACATTCTTTTTACACCAAAGAAATGAAGCTTTAAACATCTAAATTTTCACATGAAAACTTTGTTCTTTTTTCCCTTCAAAATATCTTATTTTCTCTTGAGACAGACTGTCCACCTTATCAAGTAGGAACTGCATTCTGCTAGCACTGTCTTTGACTGATCCAGATCTTCTGTCCATTCCAACTATTAATTACTTGCGGCAGATTACCAGGTACAGCCTACTTAACTCCAAATTTATGAACATGGTCCAAAATTTTCAAGTATATTTCCAATGTAAAGATTAACGGAACCATTTGCTTCTTCACAAATGAAACATTTACTGCGGATGACAATGCCTATCTTTTGCAGATTATCATGAGTTAAGCAAGCTTCATGTGCTGCTACCCAAAAGAAACAAGCCGCTTTAGTGAAACTTTTGTTTTACAAAATTATTTTCCAAGGCCAATCCACTTTTTAGTCTTTTTCTGAAACATGTAAAGGATTTTATAGATCTAAGGGAAAAATGCTAAAATGGTGCTTGTGGGATTATATAATCCTATACAAAAAAGCCAATCCACTTGAAATATGATGGTTGGAATAAAATAGGAGAGCTATAGATTTAAAGAAAAAAGCTAAAATGGTGCTTGTAGGATTAGATAATGGCAATCCACTTTAAATATGGTGATTGGAATAGAATAGAAGAACTTGAGTCAACACGGTCTGTTTCAAAATGAACTGTCAATTATTTTAAAAAGTTGACCACTGTTGATAGGCCAACAGTACAATCAAGAAAAATGAGAAACCCTAGGTTAACAAAGCAGCTGAACACCTATACATGCAGACGCGGCCATGTATCTCGTCTTCTTTCACTTCCCTCACACCTCTTATTCACAAGAGAACAAAGTCACTAAAATGGTGCCTGTGGGATTACGTAATCCTATACAAAAAGGTCAATCCACTTTAAATATGGTGGTTAGAATAAAATAGGAGAGTTTGAGTCAACACGGTCTGTTTTAAAATGAACTATCAGTTATTTTAAAAAATTGACCAATTATTACTAGGCCAACAGACGATAAAGAAAAATAAGAAACCTAGGTCAACAAAGCAGCTGAACACCTATACATGCAGACATGGCCATGTATCTCGTCTTCTTTCCCTTCCCTCGCCGCTTATCCACTAGAGAACAAAGTCAATGTTGTCGTTTCATTGCTGATGGCTCACCCACATCATCGTAGTATCTTCATTCTGTTAGGATGGAAAATTAAACATTAAAAGGAAATGGAAACCTAGATAAATAGTTATCCACCTATCAATATGTAATCTGATGGCAGCTACACAGCTAGAAAGGTCTTCAAAAGAGGTCTCAAGATCAAAACACCACCGGGTGCAAACAATTTCTGAGGACCATCGGATTGGGTAAAACCTGAATTAACCATGGTGCACTTGCGAAAAATTCCTTGCCGAGGGCCTGTGCATCCCGGGATTAGTCGGGGCTCTAAGAGACTCGGACACCCGGCGCAAATAAAAAAAAAAAGTTCTTCAAAAGCTTTGGTCCCTTTTCAAGTGTTTTGTATATGTGTCCACTTTGGCATCAGTTAAATGAATGCTAGGAAAATTTCAACCATTTTACACTGTTAACTACTGATATTGCTCAATCCCGTGGTGCTTTTGACCTTGAATTCTAATTACTGAATTAGCTCTGACAAAACAACCAAATGCTACTCTATGACATCCTAAATGACGACATATTACTCCTTCCACTATCAAAACTTATGATTAAACTTCATAATGAGGAATGTTTCTTTAGATTGAAACATGTGCATGGTCAGCCAAAGGGAGAATTTGATACTTTGGAAAGCAATTCAGAGAAGTCAGAGATGTAAACAGATGATTTCATTCATGCAGCGCAAGATGAAATCACTAGGAGTTTCTTTAAATAGACAATCATCAAGATGAAGCTACTATAAACATCATGTGTAATCTGAACAATATCTGCACAATTAGCTGATTGATATTTGCACGAACTATCTTCGAGTAAAGGGCATTGTGTCGTTGTCAATTGCTATAATATAGAACAATGAGAGGATTGTAGTCTCCACAGCGTTAAAGAAAATGAAAGCATTGACAACTTACTGCAATGTAGATACCCAAGCCCTAGCTGCACCAGGGGTTTCTGCACATAGGAAGTAGTCCTTCTTTTGTGGAGTGCCAATATCTGAGTACAGTTAAGAATAAAAGAAACGACACAAAAACTTACTTGGAATTCCCCACTTAGACTTCAGAGAGGGGGATCTCAAAAATCAAAGTAGGATACAAAAACAACAGCTATCATATTTTGGCAGTCCACTGAAATCCGGATACGAAGAACAAGAAATAAATTGCATTAGTCATCAGGAAGATACCTCGGTGTTTCAAATAATCAATTTCTCACTTACCAAAAAATTATGTTAAAAACTTACTGGAAGTTTACAGGAGATATGGATATCGTGCTATTGGCATCAAATATTATGGTACCCTTGATTGTTGGTTCATTCCTCCTAGCCCTAGAAACCAAATGAAAGAAAACTTGAACAAGGGCAACTACCATATGATAGAGATGTAGTAACTAAAGGAAATGTCTAGTCCAAAAAAACACACTTATATTCCATTTTTCCAGTTGTTGGATCCAATATCACCCATCTTTCGTTCCACTTCCTCAGCTGTTCAAAAAGCCACAAGAATTATCAATTGGCAAATCAGGAAGTTTCAAAAACTTCCAACACATAATTGTAACTACCAAATAAAGAATGACAAATTTGACATCCATCTAGTACACAGAGGACCCATTTGTTGAACAACTTCCCTTCCAAATATTCTTACTTTATTAGCAAGTCGATGTTTGTTTCACAAGTTCTGGAAAAGATATTATTCCAAGTTCAAATAGTGGTCTGAAGGTGTATTTCAACTTCAAATATATATTTTTCAAGTTCCACTTATAGATCGACCTTTTTTCTAAAAACTACAGCTATCCAAACGCAATTCAACTTCCACAAACTATTTTATCACCAGCAACTCCACAAAATTTTGTTTTTCAAGTTCAATCCAAATTGTGCAAACTAATATTTAAAAGTCGAAAGACCTCATCAAGCAACACTTGATAAAGAGATAACAATGACTTAATGACAGCTCAGCTGGATGCCACATAGTCTACACCATCAACTGTTGTCAAAGGAGCACTTAAGCCCTAAAAGCAGGGCACAAATTATGTTGAGCGCGTCGCATCACTTTGTGAGTGCTTTGGTATCGTCGTTAAGTCTCTAAGACATACTTTTCCTTGCTAATGAGTTTAATCCCAAAGAAACAATACTTGATATTTCACCTATCTTAATTTTTTTTAAATTTCTTTGTCGATATATTTGTTATTCATGCATATAATCATTAGTCTTGGATTACAAATGCAAACTTGTATTTTTTTTTTCCCTCCATTTGCACCTTTTATCATTAAAGTCTACACTTTATTACGCTTTGTCCTTAAAGCCCCAAAACATTATAGAGCTTCTTTGCACTTTTCACCTTTGATTACACTAACATTATCTCCTCAGTAAGTGAAATCCAGTCTTCTGGGTAAAGTTCAAGGGAACGAACTACCCAGGTGGAAAACATTAAAACCAGCACCCAGCAATATATTGAGAAGGAGCTGTTTGAAAGCTTCCTTCTGCTATATAAAGGATATTTCTTCTATAAATTTATGTTCTGTATTTAGAGAATTGAATAAGTGAACCATGAGAATCATGCCTCCGTGAAGATTTTTTTACCTATTGTGATAAAGAAGATTATTTAATTTGTTAAACAACTTGTACACAGAGGTTTCCCATGACACCAATCAATTACTCTCTACATTTCAATTTGTTTGACTAGTTTTGACTTGCAGGGAGTTTAAGAAAGTAAATAAGACATTTGACTCTCATGGTAATAATAATCTAAAGATATGTGGAATGTACCAAAATTTCCATGAATCTCATGGTCTTAAACACGCCATGTGGAAGTTAAAAGCAAAGAGAGATTCTTTTTAAACGGACTAAAAAAAGTAAGAAGCAAATTGAAACAGAGGGAATATTAATTTGTCAAAAAACCTTCTTTAGACAATATGGGCACTACAACAATTTGGTGCTATATATGAATCGTTATAGAATAAAGTATACTACACAATCAAACCGAAAAAAGTGAAACTCCACAAAATCTTGAAACAAATAGCATTTACTGACAATATCACAATTTTATCCTAGTTTAGGAAAAAGGAATTCTTAGGATTTCTAAGATAACCTCATCCCACTTTGAGCAAATAAACAACAAACAACAACATACCCAGTAAAATCCCACAAGTGGG